>JAIFRP010000038.1:3997745-4008899 GCA_032403825.1 Odynerus spinipes | reverse complement strand
AAAAAAAAAAAATTAACGATAATTTTTATTATTTGAAAACAGGAAGCAAGAAAACTCTTGATACAGAGATGTATTCAATCTTTAGTACATGCTTGTCAATGTAGAGATGCCAATTGTCGGTTACCTAGTTGTCAGAAGATGAAGAGAGTAGTAACGCATACCAAGGTGTGCAAGAGAATGACAAATGGCGGTTGTCCAATTTGCAAACAAGTGATAGCTTTGTGCTGCTGTTATCATACGAAGCACTGCCAAGAAACTAAGTGTCTTGTTCCATTCTGCTCCAATATCAAGCATAAACTAAAACAACAGCAACTTCAGCAACGCTTGCAGCAAGCGCAACTGTTAAGGTTAGTGATATATACTTGATTCGGAAAACGAATTTTGAACGTTGTACAAGATTTGGTAAGCTAACTTGATGATGCAGGAGGAGAATGGCTGTGATGAATACACGACCTACTGGACCTGTTGGAGCGATGCAAGCAGGACAACAGACTTCGAACGTTGCGATCGTAGCTGGCGTTCCTATAAAGCCAGGCGTCAGTCCGACAAATCTACCGTCGCCTCATCAACCGGGAATTGGTTTGAAACCAGGCACACAAACACCACCCGCGCATGTTTTGCAAGTTGTAAAACAAGTGCAAGAGGAAGCTGCAAGACAACAAGCGCCACATGTTAGCTATGGTAAAGTAACGCCCGGTGGTGGAGTCGGAGTAGGAGTCGGTGTAGGTGGCCAGGCGGGTGGAGTTATGCCTCCTCCTCAAATGCAGCGACCGATGCCTGTGCAAATGCCAAATCCTGCCGGAACTCATCTCATTCCTATGGATCAGTGGACTGGCAGGTATAGTATCGAAGGTTTTAAAAAACTGTAATCTCGATGTACGACGTGTCGAATAATTTTTTACTCTCATCCACAGTCGGTACCAACCTAGCTCCCTTATGCAACAAAATCCTGGATTGAGGCAGCAAACGCCGCAGCAATTAATGCAGCAGCAGCAGCAACAACATCAGGGTCAACCTGGGATGGGAATGGGTGGACAAATGCCGCGACAGCCTGGTGTTATTGGTGGACCTGTGGGACAAGTCGGTCCTCAAGCTCCAAGCAATATGCACAAGCATGCCTTGCAACAACTCATGCAAACGCTTAGAAGTCCTCACACTCCCGAACAGCAAAACCAAATACTACAAATACTCAAGAGTAATCCTCCTCTGATGGCTGCTTTTATCAAACAACGGGTATGTTGAAAATTTCCATTCTCTCGTCTTCTTCCTTACATGGTTTATTGATTTCTTTTACCTCATTGGTCTTCTTAATAAAAAGGCACTTGCCCTTCAGCAACAAACTGGTCAGCATGGCGGTGGAGTGAGCGGACCGTTGGGTCCTAATCAACCACAGCAACAACAACCTGATTTGCAGCATATGATGTCTCAACAGCAGCAGCAGCAGCAACAACAACAGCAGCAGCAGCAGCAACAGCAGCAGCATCCACAGCAGCAGCAGCAGCAGCAAGGCAGGATGCAAATACAGGCTATGTTGAATCAACAGCAGCAGCAGCAACAACAGCAGCAGCAGCAGCAACAACAGACCGTGCAACAACAGACGCAGTGGTATAAGCAACAGATGTTGGTAATGCAGAGGCAACAGCAGCAGCAGCAGGCTCAACAGCAGCAGCAGCAGCAACAGCAGCAACAACCTTTCACGCAACCACCGGCACCGCCATACGGCCAGCAGAGGCCGATCAGGCCGTCTCTTCTTGGTAAGGGATCGAGTGCGACTGAATAAAATTAAAAATTGTCAATTTTTGCAGAACGCGTTTGAAACGTTCGGTACATAATTCCACAGGTTACGGTGGATTTAACGAGCAAGGTTATGGGCAGCCGGGTCTGAAACCCACGCCACCGCCTGTACCTTCGCCTCAAGGTGTGATGGGACCTCCAGGGATATCGGTGCAACAACAGTTGATGCAGTCTGTTCGTTCTCCGCCACCTATTCGGTCTCCGCAACCGAATCCTTCGCCGAGGCCGGTACCGTCACCTCGTAATCAACCAGTTCCTTCGCCTCGATCCGGCCCGGTCCCGTCCCCTCACCATCATCCACCCCACGGGACGCCAACCCATTCGCCCGCTCACGAACTTGGCGGGCCGAGCGAAATGATGCTCTCGCAATTGAGCGGTGGAGCTGGTGCACCTACGGGCCATCCCGCGACCATGCCGCATCATCCGTCTCCCGCTCCACCACCGACCAGTGGTACAGACTCCAGTGAAGTGACGCCTATGACGCCACAAGACCAACTTTCCAAGTTCGTCGAAGGGTTGTAGTGACTGTTAGTGACGTTGGTTTATTAAGTGACTTCGATATACTAACGTTAGACAGCAATTACCTGCTGTCGCCATATTCGTCGCCGTCGCCGCTGCCGTCGTCGTCGTCGTCGTCGTCGCCGCTGCTGTCATCTTCGTCGTCGCTCATCGTCATCATCATTGCCGTCGCCGTCGTCGTCGTCGTCGAGCGTTCTTTAAAAAAAGGGCGTACGCAAAGCTGCTCGGTTCGCCTGCTACGGGGCAGAGAAAAATTTCCATCCGTTCTGCGTTCCTAACTTGGTGGAGTTTGGTTACGATGACTACGTCTGTTACATCAGGTACACTAAACGGGTTGTACTTGAAATCTGTCACTGGTGCATAACGCGATCGTTCTTAACGTGATACGCGTCGTTACTTTTCCCTTTATTTTCTTTTTGTATTCGTATCCAAGGTGCAAAAGCAGGAAGAGAGAAAGAGAGCGCCGCGCCGGTGCTGGACATACGTATATGCTCCACGAAGAAAACCTATAGCTGACTCGATTTAAAAGCGGAAAGAAAAGAGTGTTCTCGGTTGCCTTCTCATCTTCGACGTGAAAGATCAGATGAGAAGTCTCGAAGACTAAAATGAAGAGAGACTATTATAACACGTTCTCCCCCTGGTCTCCTCCACCCTTCTTCGCTGCTGCTCATGCAGGCTGAGTGAAATCGTACAAATGTGTTGTGTATACTTAACGTTAATTAATAATTAATAGTTCAAATACTATTAGTGTAGCGATTACATGCAGTTATTATATACCATTATTATTATTGTCATCGCGATGAAATGCAAAGGGTATAGAAACAAAGGACTGTATGAAAGAGGAAAGATGATATAAAAGAAACCAAGAAAACTTGTATGTAAGTAACGGAGAAGAAACAGAATTAAGCGGAAAGTTAAGTAATGTTAACTTAAGATAATTTGTTATTAAGAGAACGCTACGGTCATCGAAGTTTGTAGCGTCACTAAATTTTATTGAATCATTGTGGTATGGATTTTCAAATAATAATATGGTAGGTCGTCTGTTGAGATCAGTGACAATTCCTTGAGCACAGAAGAGGCGAGGAAACGCGGATTAACGGTGTCGCAACCAAAAAGTAGAAAATCACGACAGGCTGCTATTTGCTAGTGCAGGAGGATTTATAATGAATCATGTTAATTTTGAAGAAGTTTTCAAATCGAGGGTTCGCCTTGTACAGTCCAATCAAAATGTAGCTACGAGATGTAGCCGCAAAGGGCCCTCACGTAAAAAACTACTCTGTACATACTATACTATTATTACGATAATAATAATAATTATTATTAATTTACCTGCCTATTATGAATTTATTATTGCTATCGAAAATATAAAGCATAGGTATATTGTAATATTTGGAGATGCAAGGAGAGGAATTCGCATGCATTATTATATTTGCTATTTCGCACGCGATAAAAACACGATATACACACGTACGGATACACATCACATACAGAGATACACGCGCACACAGAATACACCGACACACGCACGATGAGATATATAAGAAAGAGCAAGAGAGAAAAATGTACACAAAAGTACACTACGTGACCATGCCAGTGCTGTATCATAGCGAACTCTGAGTGTAATTTTTTCCTCCCTCTTTTTTCTTCGCTACCTATTTAAATGATTAGTATAATAATGAGATATATTCAGGAGGTGTGCTTCAAAAGTCCATCGCGTCGGGTATTTTTGAAATACACTCTGTACAATATAGTCACCATGTAAGTAAGTTAGCTGATTAGAATTTAATCAGAAATACTAACAAACCAGCATAACTAACATAATATTTAGGGTTCGTAAGGTACGTTTCCGTTGACGTGTAAGCGCTGCCACATTGAATTAAATATGATGAATGAGAGAGAGAGAGAGAAAGAGAGAGTGAGCGAGTGAGTGTGTGTGAGAAAGAGAGAAAGAGAGAGAGAGCGCACTACGTATGTAATCTAAAGAGATACACTTACACGCGTGCATACAAGAGACACACATACAAATAATACTATACATTTATACACACACCCACACACCCATGCAGTACACACGGTATATACGCGCGCAATATTCAGTACACGTATTCGTCTCTATGCGCTTCGAATTCCTTCGAATTTTGTTTCAACGGGCCGACTAAAAAGCAAAAATAAAGAAGAGGAAGAAGAGAAAACGCGTTCCAGATTATGTAACATTTTGGGGGGGGAAAAAGAATAAGGAAGAAAAAGCATTAGCTATTCAATGACGATGTATCGTCGAGACGTCACGAAAAGACTCGATTAAGGTCAGCGGTCGACCTTAGTCTCGCGAGTCAGGGCGTAAGTTTCGAGGATCATTGCGTTGACAACGATAAAAGAAAAAAAAAGACTCTTGCAAGTAATTTGTTAGTTACTTTTGTAACTCGCTTCCAATGCTCGACGCCATGTTTCTTTAAGCTTACATCCACTATCGAGGTAGACTTTCGTGCGCAAGAACATCGATCGTATTCCATGATAAAAGAGAAGCGACATTACGTATATTATATAGTAATAACGACACATTCCTATCGTTTGATCTTGATCTTTTCAAATTTTGTACGTGTTTCGATTGAATTAGCGGAAAAAACAAAATCGCCATTTTATACAAGCATTGATAAAAAAAATCCAGTCGAATCGTGGAGGCGTTTCGTGTACGCCGTTTTGCTCGAACAACAGTGAACGAAAGAAAAAACTTCTGCAACATAAGAAGATATTAAAAAAGAGAGGGAGAGAATGTGCTTGGATGAGTGACGAAGAGAGAAAGGGTGCGCGTATGCGAGAGTGCAAGAAAGAGGGAGAGCGAACGAGGGCTGGCGAAGCGAACGGTAAACGAGTGTAGATTTAAATAAACGGTTTTACTATTAAAAAGCAAGAAATAATCATAACGACAAAACCCAAGAGTATTTGGCTTAGTATGGCTGTGTTTAGGGCAGTGTTGTAAATCTGAAAGTGGTGTACCTTTTGTGGTAATAAGCTCTATAAAGTGCGGACGTTCGAACGCCGCGCGTGCCAACGCGGAATCGTTGCGCGAGCGACCGACCGACCAACCAACCAACCGATTATCGTTGACCCGACAGAAAAAGCGAGAAAAAGAAAATAGAAATCCAGAGAACGAACCTTCCTCGATCTCGTCCGACGTAGACGCGTTCGAATAGCCGTCTACGCGTCTCTAGGAAGATTCGAACTCTCCTCGCTGCAGCACCAACTTTTTTCTTACCATTTTTCTTTCCTTTTTATTACGAATGCGAACGCGCCATCCGACAGTTTTTTGCTGAGAAAAAATTTAAAGTAATCAAGCGAGAACGGTGCTCGGTGAGTGGCCCCTTCTCCTACGACGATAGTTTATATATGAATCAAATAAGTAATAGCGGACTCGATTGGCCGCGTTGGTACGCGGAGCATTCGTGGCAATTTACTATTGTAACGAGAGGCGGATGATACAACGCTATATATAAATATATATTATACGATTTGTTTTCTTTTTTATATTATCGAATACGGTTAATATAGATCGCGATCTATATTATGAGGTAACATTATGAGTTATCGATGAATATCCAATAGACAAAGCTATTGAATATAATTATTATTATTATTATTATTATTATTATTGATTATTATTAATTATTATTATTATTGATTATTATTATTATATTATTATTATATTATTATTATTAATTATTATTATTGAGATACCGAATATAGAGTACTACTTTTTATTATGAATTTTCGTAAATAGTGAATCAATTATCTAATTAAAGATTAATAAGATACAAATGTACCATTTATCCCCACGAAAAAAGCCATTATCCTTTTCTTTCTTTTTTTCCAGGAAAACTTTCGAAATAGAGGGAGAAAGAGAACGCGAATACACTAGGCTCTCTTTCTCTCAATCGTATTTATTTCTACGATACGCGTCGATCATGATATACCTTGTGTAATAAAAATGTGTGTTCCTTTATTTAGCTTTCCTTAATGGGATTATCGCGTTTCTTTTTACGAAACGAGGCAAACGATTCGAAACGACATCGCCGCTTTTACCTAAAAATACCGTTGCGTAATTGAAAGGAAACTTTGGACATTAATTTCTTTTAGTATGTACGAAACATTAGTTGATATCTTGGTAGACGAAGACCGAATATAATTAAATTTCGCTTCTCTTTTCCACGAAGAAACGAGTAAGGGTAATCCCATTAGTCGTTCGAACAAATATTTTTAACGTTCGAGTTTGACGTTTGTTAATCTTAATGAAATAATTAGCAGCCTGGACGAGCGGAATTTCGGATTTCGTTTGAAGTTCGAACTTCGGTATGTACATTGTAGGAATTGCAAAGAATATTAGGACGGTGATTCGTTAAAGAAAACGACTATGATTAAAAAAGACGTAAAGATAGTTTCAATTTATTAAGAGCGAAAGAAAAATCGATATAACGTTCGCTGCGTGTTGATGTATATATAGGATATATATATATATATATAAGAAAAGGAGACACTCCAATAAAGCGAGAAAAATTGCATCCTCGTCTCAGCCTGTCGACCAGGATGTATCAGGATTTGCGACTTACGATCCTCCGAGAAAATGGGCACATCTGCAATTGGAATACTTTTTCCATTTCGGCGATCGACGATAAAAAATTTTATCCGACGAAGAGAGAAAAGTTCCCTTATTTTAGTCCCCTTCGTTGCTTCCTCCGTATTGGTCCCTACGTTGTATCCTATGCAACGCGAGGATCGAGCTGTTTCTCTTATCGCTATAGCGACGCATCCAAGATCACTCTCACTGCCTGTATAATGTTTCGTCTCGCGATCTTGCGTTCTTTCGTCGATCAAAACGGTGGACCTTCGATCAGGGACTAAAATCTGCGGCGAAAGACGATTCTTTTCAGACGACCCCACCGTACCACCCCCTTCGATCGTTCGTTCGTTTTCTCGTTCCGACATTCTTTTCTTGGACGTTCTTTCTTAGCTTTTAAGAAGAAAAACACAGAATAATCTCCCACCCACACACCCACAAACACACACTTACGATTAAATAACGTAACGATAATGTTATAACACAAAGTCGTAAGACTCCCAGAGCTATACATACTTGTGTATATATTTATACATACCGTACCATTAATGCAACAAATGAAAATCTGACGAAATAAAGTTTACGAATGATTATTTCAAACTCTTGGCCGTTTAACTTGTGAGTTTAAGAAGAAGAACAACAACAACCCTCTTAGCGGTACGACCTCCTGCATTTTTTACTTTCCGACCGCTCGCGATAATTTTGTGATACACACGTATGCGTCGTACGAAAATCATTCTTATCTCGTTAAGTTTTCTAGATTTCTACGAGCGATTACTTTAAATTTATCACATAAGTAGGAAGTCTATCGTTTGCCGATGGGCATGTTGTAGCTGGGGAAACGATAGAAACGAAGTAAAAGCTCCGTACTTCCACGGCATTCTCAGAAACGATCGACCCTCGGCATTTTCCTTGTTTTATCTCGTATCTTCGTAGTGACGAATCCTTGTTGAGAACGATAAGTGACGGATAAGAAAAGGAGGAAGTTCAGAGTCCTCTCCCTAGGCCCATACGTATATATGTATATTTCTATATATACGCCGCGCAATATAGACGCGTGTATAATAATTATTATATATATATATGCGAGCATCGTGTCCCTGACGAAGCGCTCAATGTGTAGATAAGAGTGATAAATTAGCAGTAATGCGAGGGAAAAGAAAAAAAGAAAGAAACTTTCCTCGAGAAAAGAGAGAGAGAGAGAGGGTCGTCTTCGCGATGACCATTTAAATGTTCAAATACAAACGGCAAATGGGAAACGATTCGTCCAGTTCAATACACAAACCGTAATAAGGGAGATATAATTAAGATCGTACTTAAATCGTTCTTAATTTTATACCGTTCACACATTAGAATAGAACTTGTACTCGCAAAGGGCTCCTCGGACATCCGTTAGAATGTCTACTTGTATAATAATCGCGATATTGCAAGTACAAGAGCGATTCGATTTTTAAGACTTTTTTACAGATATAGAAACGATCAAACTCGTAGCTCGCTATATCGTTTGCTTGTTACGATACGAAAAGAATGTTGCGTTAATTCTTTTTTTTAAATTTCCTTTCGCGTTATACAGGTACACGTACATACATGCATACAGACAACATATAGACACGCGTATTCACACCTGCCGATTCGCTTATTGGATTGCGACACCGATGTTACCTTTGCTATGGAGGTGTATAAAAAGGATATTTAATAAACGATTCATGGATCGCGCTCGGAGATATAGTCGCACGAAAAAGAAAGAAAAAGAACCGAAGGCCGGTGCATGCGTCGTATATTAAATAACGAGAAAGCCGAGTAATCGTTAAAAGTAATTAAGGTGATTATTGTAATTATAGTATGTACATTATTTATTTCGAATTAACTCCAATATTGAAATACATTATATAAAGTGTACGAGGTAAACATTATGATTATATATGCAAGAAGAGGACGAGAAAAAGTACTGTTTATACGATAACAAAAGCAAGAGTAATATAATCGTAACCGTGATTAATTTATTAATACCAGTGATTCATGGAAACGATAAAAAGTTTATTTACTTGTAATGTTATCATCATTGTATTTATTCATATTTTACAATAAATAAGACAACGGATCCTCTTATCGTTTATTTCGTCGCGCGAGCGAACGAGTACAACGATCACCACGAATAGAGCCTCGACTTTCTCCCTGGAATCTCGATGAACGCTCGCTACAAAATCGTTTACGAACCCCTGCTCCTCCCTTAACGTCTTATCTCTTTGCTTGGCGCGGGTAATTACAATTGTGCCTGGTAATATAGCTCGCTCGAAAGCCGCTTTAAATATCGATCGGGTCTCGGGTCTACCCTACTGCCGAACTTTGAATTGCAAATTAACTCCGCGATCCCCTCGCTGCGATCATTTATATACGGCTAATGTGCTTTTTTCCCCTTTACCGAGGATCTTACGTGGCAATTTCAACGTAAAAGATAACGTTTCCTTCTAGAAATAATGTGCCGCGAATATCGAGCGCATCTCGTTCGCCTAGACGTTTGTCTCGCCATTACGTTTACCTCGCGAAAAGAAACGACCTACGTTCGTAACGGTACACACCGCAGGAACGACGACGCTCTACGTCCTTTATCGCGTCGATCTTTATACGTATTTTTATGATCCACGAACGGTCTACCACCTTGTGTGGCCACCGCGATCGATTTCAAATCGCCCGCTCTTTTGTTCTCTTTTTCTCGAAAGAAATCGATACGCACTCGGTGGTGCTCGTGATTTTAAAACAAGAAACTTTCAGAACGTTGGCTGTTCCACCAGTTATCTCGAAGCATCGAAAGAACGAATAAATAGAATAACTATCGGGATTAATCATACGACAAATGATGTATGCGTCAGTATCGCGCAAAAGTCTGCGACGTCCGATGAATCAAACGGTACCATGCACGGATGTTGCCATTGACGGAAGGATCAAAGTAGTTTCGAACGTTCTCGTTTCTGGTCGTGTAAAAGAAAACATTCGTCTTCCTCCGTATCGTTGCATTTTTAACGATTTACTATCTAGAAAAGTAGGAACGACGATGCTCGCGACGAGGAGTTAACCTCCAAATTTATTTGAACGTATAAAGATCGTGGCGGTTCCAGCGCGCGATTTTTCAAAATGGACGACGTAGGAACGATTCGAGCGCATACTGGAGTTTTATACCGAGGATATAAACTCTGGATAAAGTCGTATTGAAAATAAAGAGAAAAGGAGGAAAAAGGGTGTCCGGTGGCACACTGGTAAGTCGTACGTCAGTGCGCTGTCATCGAGGAAGAGAGTACGGGACAAGCGTGTACCATCTACGAGCCTTGGCACGCGTGTCCACGTTAGTGGTAGTAATGGCGACGATAGGCGTCTCTTTCCTTCTCTCTCCCTCTCTTTCTCTCGCTCTCTTTGCGTGCTCCGATTTCCAGCGTTCTCTCTCTTTTTCTCGTAGCTCGCGAGAGCGCACTTCTCCTTAGCGTGCGGCGGTGCGCGCGCGCGCGTGCGCTTCGGTGCGCCCATGCACATTTTCTACGTGCGCATGTGCGTGCGTGTATATGCGTGTGGTGGTAGCCAAGTGTTTTGTTACGACAGGCGCTGGCAGCACGGTGCCGAGCGTGGTAGTGGTGGTTGCCGTCGTGGAAGAGATCAGCAGGCGATTCATGTATCCGTGAGATCGTCAGTGTGTCGTCCAAAAATAGATAAATGGACGACGAGCGTGCCGTCGCCGTTGCCCCGTCGGTGGTTCTACGATCTCTATGACAATGTATGATCATTCAAATTCTTCCGAATAAATCAAGTGAGACGCCTCTCGCGATAGCATGGAGGTGCTCAAAACGACTCAGGAGATCGTTCACGAAGGATGGCTCATCAAATCGCCACCTACGAAGCTATGGAGAGCGGTGAGTCTTATTTTTTTCACGCGATCCGAAGAGATCTTCTTTCGGAGCATGAACTTCTCATTGTTTACATCGTCCGCATACTTGTCAGAGGCCAACTTCTCATCGCCAATTCCTTTCTCACGTCCTACCAAACCTTAACCCTTTTTCCTCGATTACTGTGCCTTTCTTTTATCGACTGTTTTTTCTTATCAGTGCTCCAATGAAACGCCGTTTTTGATAACGAGTTGATTTTCAAAATGATACTTCTGTATCTTAAAGAAATATATGGATAATGTACCGTGGATCGTATGAGTATTTTTCTTGCTAACTTTTATTTTTTTTTTTTTAGCGTTG
>JAIFRP010000038.1:3972856-3983510 GCA_032403825.1 Odynerus spinipes | reverse complement strand
TCTCTCCCTCTCCCTCGAAACGCGAGCTTCTCTGCGGGCTCTCGAGGAGCGTATCCAAACACTGAGGATAACCCGATCGGCCGGCGATACATTTTATTCCATTAATACCCTTCGCCCTTAGACACCAGACTATCCCTTTCCGATCTCGATTACCCCACCTCTCCGATAGCGTTTTTTTCTCTAACTAGAATTACGTAATCCGGGTGACACCGTAGGACCGCGTGAGGTTAAGTCGTCGACCACGATATTGGAATGTTCCCTGCACGCTCTAGCAGCTCGCGTTGGATGACACGGAGGAAGCGTCGGCCTGAGATAACCGCGAGAGATAGAGAAGAATGTGGAGCGTGCATCGTGGGAAGGGCGTAATCGAAACGGAAAGGGCCACTGGTAGGAGTGAAAAAAAAGAAAGAATAGGAAAGAGAGTGAGAGAGAGAGGACAAAGGAGAAAAGAAGACGAAGAAGAATAGCGAACGCGTATCGTCGCAAAACGGCTGGACCGTTTCCCGGACACCGAGCCTTCGCGTTTCCCTTTCGCACTTCCCTCTTGCGCTTCCCTCTTTACACGCGCTTCCCTTCGCAATAGGCAACGAGAAGAGAGCGTCAGCGCGCCCACGCTTCTCATCCTGTCTGCATACCTACTCCTCCCCCTTTGCGTCGATGTTTACCGAGCGTTCCACGTGCGCTTTTTCATGCCCACGTGGAGATTCTTCTCGGACCCTTTTTGCTTGCCACGGGAAAAGGGTTGGAAAAAAAGGGGAGAAGAGAACGAGAAAAGGGAAGAATCGCCGAAGGGAGGAAGAACAATCCGGATTAGCGTGGGCTCATCTCTCTCTCTCTCTCTCTCACCCTCTTTCTCTGTATTTCTCCGAAAAGAGAAAAAGATTCGAAAGGAACGAATGAATTCGATCGGAACTTTAAACGCCTAGAACGCAAAACTCTTGGCTGCCCTATCGACCAGGTTGTAACTGGAAAGGACGACGACCTCGAAAGTCCAACGCACGGGCGAGTTCAGGTACGATCGATAGCTCGTTTCTCTCTTCGAGTCTAGCACCGCTTTCGAGCACCCACCTCGGACTTCCGGCACGAACGTTCGAATCGTCAGGTAGCCCCTTCCGGATTCTAATCGCGAACCTGCTCTCTCGTTGTATCTCTAATCGCGAAGCGAGCGACGCGACGCCACGAAAAGAAGAATAGAGATAAAAAAAAAGTTTCGCGTTCCATCGATCAACGAAAAAACGGATGGCGATGGTCACCGAAACTAGGATAGAATCCCTAGGGATTCGAGCGTAATATCCGGCTAGCCAGTGGGATAAAAGCAGCGTCCTTTAGCGCGGCAGCTGCCGAGCGTCTACGGGAATTAATGACTTCCTCGTGGTATTTATGCCGGTACCTCCTGTAGTACCTTGCTCTTTCTCGCGCGAGCTCGTACACCCGCGCGAGTATTCCGCCTAGAATCCCTCGGAATTTCGTGCTCTCCTCTCGCTCGCTACTCGTCGAGTTCGTGCGACGCGTTGGAATTCGAGGGGGAAAGCGATACCGCGTGATACTCGATTTTTTTTAAGATAAATGTCGCTACACGTGAGCCGAGTTTCGTGAGTTCGCGTATAATACTTTTTAGAGCAACTCTATCTTCGATTGGATAACGAGCGACGAAAGAGCGCCGCGATACTCGATCGGACGCGTCGGCGTGGCCTTATAAAGAGGAAGAGAGAGGCTCGGAGATCGGCGCGCGTATATCGAGGAAGGGTTACCGTTTTACAAGGAGAACGGTAATGATCGCGGCGTTCTCTTCGGAGAGAGGAGGAGGAGGAAGAGGAGGAGGAGGAGGAGGACGACGACGATAGCGAAACTCGCATTATCCAATCGTCGGGAGTGCTCCGCGGACGGCGTTTATGGCGACCCTAAGTCGTGACCGATCCTTTGGTGGGAATCCGCCCCGAGATCGACTCTCATACGCCTCGAGGAGCAGTTTCCACGTCTCTCTCTCTATCTCTTTCTCCGTCTCTATTTCTCCCGACGATTCCGTTAGTCTTTCTCTCCTTTTTCTATATCCCTTTCTCCTTTTCCCAGCCGCTAACGCTCGCTCTCTCGCAATCTTTACGGCCTACTAA
The DNA here is from genome assembly GCA_032403825.1 of Odynerus spinipes. Taxonomy (NCBI): domain Eukaryota; kingdom Metazoa; phylum Arthropoda; class Insecta; order Hymenoptera; family Vespidae; genus Odynerus; species Odynerus spinipes. The sequence continues at coordinate 3,981,399 of JAIFRP010000038.1, read as the reverse complement.
TGGACCATCCGCCGCTCGAGCACCGTCGATCTCTTCGATCGAATCGGATTCGCAGCATCCGCCTCCGCTCCTTTAAACCCCGGCTTCAAAGTGATTCGAGAGACGGCGGCTCGCGAAACTCGAGTAGGCGGCGCGCTCTTTTCAAGAGAGACGTAGCAGCGTAATCCCCTAATTCGATATCCGTCGCGGGAAGACGAGAAGAGATTTAGCCGCGAGAAGTTATTGTTAGAAAAGAAAGCACGCGAATTCTATTTTCGTTCCTCGTTCCTCGGTATGCGCCAATTCGGCGCGGAATGCTCGAAAGGCTGCGATCCTTTTTCTTCGTCCTCCCTTTCGCGGGCCACTTCTTTCCCTTCCTCAATGTCCAGACGAGATATACTCTTTCTCGACAAGAAGAAAGAGTAGGAGGAGGAGAAGGAGGAGGAGGAGGAAGAGAAGAAACGAACGCGCCCGAAATAGCTCGGTGCTCGTGTTGTTGGTAAAGCGTGGGGCAGCGAAGAAGGAGAGAGAGATAAAGGAACCGTCCACGTCTTCTTGAATCTCGGACGATGTCCTCCTCGTACTTCTCATCCTCTTTCATGGCGAGTGCGAGACACGACTTAAATATTTGAAGGCGACAGTGCCCCTTTAAACAGACCCTCTTCTCCTTCTCTCTTTCTCTCTCTCCCTCTCTCTCTCTCTCTCTCCTTCCCTTTTCTCTCCCTCGAATCTCACGTTTTCAGAGATAGAGGACCGTAGGAAAGGATGAAAGAAGATCGCCTCTCCTCTCACCAACAAGCACGATGTCTTAAGATAAAGCCCGAGCTTCAGACACAAGGAGGCTACCGTCGAAACAAGGCTTTCGAACTTTCGTAATCTCTCCTAAATTCGAGTCGCCGTTGCGTGGTCACTCGCGATAGAATTACCCTAAACTCCTGTGCGAGTAAAGAGAGAGAGACACTGTTAATCTCGTTTGCTGTGTCGGTGACTACACGCGCGCCGGTGACCGATACGCGAGAAACGACGAGACGAGAGAGAGAGAGAGAGAGAGAGAGAGAGAGAGAGAGGAGACGGTGGTCCAGGAGGTGTGGGGCAGAGTGCCCGGGAGTTTGCATCGACGAGAGCAATTAACGTGGCAATTAGCCGAGTAGGAGACCGAGGCGTTGCGGCAATTAATGCGGAATTGAACGCATCGACGCGGCCGGAAGTCACGTCGAACTTGCTTGCCAGATGGAAAATCGTTTAATCTCGCTTGGAAACTTCGTTTTCACGAGTCGAGTGGACGTTTATTATCGCGATTTTCGCGATAGAGATTCACCGCGTGTTTCTGCGCTTACGTGTGCATATCGGGACGAGTATGCACGCGTATACGTCGCGAGAGGAGAGGGGGACTATAAATTCGAGGCGGTTTGTTTGGAGAAATCGTACGCGATTCGTTCGCTCGCGAGAGGCGAGGCTTCTGGTAGCGAGCCACTCGTAAAGAAAAATAAGAGGACGATGAAGATGAAGTAGAAGAAGAAGAAGAAGAAGGAGCAGTACGCTCGACGCGTACCGGTCTCTCGATTATGTTCTACCGGTTTTCAGGACGGTCATAGCCGCATGTAACGGTCCGAGGCGACGTATCTTCCAGGCGAGCAAGGTTCGCGCTCGCCGGACCGGTTCGCCGCCGTTTCTTCGTAATTCCCCGTGTGTTACGCTTTTATAGAGTAGGACACACAAGGCGGGCAGGTGTACTCCTTCGACGGAGATTTTAATCCGTACTCTATATCGTAATCGATGGAGCAACCTCGTTACACTTGTTTTTTTATCCTATAGAAAAATTTCCACTCGTCGGAAAAATGTTTGAACGAGCGACGACGACGTCTCCGTGCCGTCTCGAGTAAGGCAGGAAGGAAGGAAGATGGAAGAGAGAAAAGGAGAGCAGGGGAACACGATTATTCCGTAATAACGATATAATTGCAAGTTCAAGTGTACGGAGACGGTTAAAAGCGTTGACGTAAGGCGTCATCGTTCTACCAAGTGTCTCATTACTCGTCGAGAGAGATAAAGAGATAGAGAGAGAGAGAAGGAGCCGTTATTGTCTCGCGTTTCGCTCGCGAGATAACTCGTTCGATCCTCGTGACCTCCGGCCGGTTTATTTCCTCGCGATCGAATAATCCACGGAGGTCGACCTTCGTCGATAATAATAATAGTGCGGCGTTAATTAATTCCAGCGAGAGAGCACCGAGAGAGCGTACTTGAAATTCGCCCGACGGATTAGCCGGTGGTTCAAGGAGCGTGACAACGCGAGCGAGGCCGCGCCGGTGCAGAGTCGAGAAAATTAGAATTTAGAGTTGGTAAGAGAGAAGAAATAGCGGCGTGCTTTCGAAAGCGGGGAGAAAGCGCAAAACGGTGGACGACGCGGCTAGTGCCTTCTAGTTTCTTGTTTTAATCTAATTTTTTTTTTATTTCCTTTAACGCTAATTCAAGAGGACCGCCTCGAGCACGATTATGCCTCGAAAGACAAGGAGAGTATTGCCTCGTCTCGCTTGCTCTTGAATTTTCGCCAACTTCAACATTCGTCTCGCGGTTATATTCGAGTGTGTTTCTTCTTCTTCTTTTTTGTTTCTTTCTCTTATTCTCCTGCTCTTTGACCTTCTTCGGCTCGGTCGTTTGAAATTACTTCGAAAGGAGGCTGTTGGTTCAGCGATCATCCAGCATCCGATTTAATGTCTTTTCTTTCCTTACGAAAGTACAGAGTCGACGTAATAATTACACGGGACGCGGAACTTTCCTTCCTTCGTAAAAATTCTCTTTAATCAGCTCAAAAGGATCGTCCGCCTCTCTCCTCCGAAGGAAAGTCCTCGTAGTCGTCTAAGTCGCCGGCTGAAAGTAATTTGGGACTGTCGTTAGGCCGAAAGAAGAATTTACGTCTTCTCTCGTCTTTCCTTTTTCATCGGAGAAGCCGTTACCCCGGAAACTTTGGTACGTCGTGTAAACCGTTCGAGAAACGTTCCAACTTTAACGTCGGATAAACGCTCGAAGCGTCGAAGAAAAGGAGTTATCACTTTCTCCCTTCGAATTTGTATCGTCGATACGATAAATTGTGTCTTGGCGAATACGCGAGCGTTTTAAAGCGGATCGAGCATCCGTTTAAAATTCCCTTCGTTGTACGCGCGTTTTCCTTTTCCAGACAAGCTATGCCAGGGAGAACGAGTAATGGTAGAAAAATCATCGGGAAGTCGTCAAAGTCGGCGAACGAGCCTCGACTCCCGTAGAGGAGACGCAGAAGAGGAGCTTTTTGTCGACTTTAATTCCCGGCATTCCTCGTTAGAGACGCTAGACGGACGATCGTACACGAGTTCGTACGAAACGGGCATAGAAAAGCCATTCACGAGACTCGTCCGTCTCTCCGTCTCCGACGTTGACGAGGAAGGAGAGACGAGCTCGAACTTGTATGTATCTACTCTCCCGCTCCTCGGAATAATTTCATGTATTATTTATCGAGCATTCCTCCATTTACCAGGCATCTCGTAATTCACTCAACGGGCATTCCGCTTCTTGCGCGTGCAAAGTAGCCGTTCGATTTACAATAATTTCGAAAATTCCCGCGGTTCGACTCGAAGATCGTATCGCTCGTTCCCATTACCTCGGAAAGATATATATATATATATATCCTATTTATCGATCGGTCAAACGCGTCTCACGATTCCATTGGGTTTTATCGATTTTCTAGTTTATCGTTATCGTCATCGTCCGCTCACGCCCTCTCGTTGCTCGCGTCCGTGCACTTTGACAGTAGCGAAGCGTGTCTTCGATCGTGACAGTCGAACGGAGACCGCTGCTCGCAAGAAAAGAGAGATAGGCAGGGAAAAGTAACGGTACTCTTTCGACGAGTCACTGAATTCCCGGATCGCCAATAATCAATTCTATCCGCGTTTATCGTGGATCTCCGTGAACGCTCGGCATTCGATGTTTTTTCTCTCGCGCGAAGGAACGCGAGGTTTACACGAGCGAAGGAGTTTGAATTTCCCGCGGTTCTCGGAGACCGACAATCGAGACTCGGGTATCCTGCGGTGTCGTCGACCCGGCTAAAGGTCGGAAAGCACGAGATCCCGCTTTTTCAAATGCGGCACGTTACGTGCTCCTACTATAATGGAGGGACAGAGACGAAAGAAAAACGTGCGACCCGAGGCGCCGGCCTCGTTGCGCTTTTTCGCAACGCGTGACTTATCGACCGTACACCTTCCTTCGAGTACGTGCTTCTTTTTATTTCTCTTGGAGAAGCTCGAGAAAAGCTCCGATTCATCTTTCTCTCTTCTCTCTCTTTCTTCTGTCATTGAAGACATTCCGATCTTAGGTACGCCGCTCGTTATTTAAAACGCGGAGTCGAGGAGCTTTCGTTCGAGCTTCGAAAGTAGCCTGTGTACCGACCGAGCGAATCTAATTTTCGTTGATTGATACAAAAGGGTGTAGTGACCCACGATAATTCGAGATGCATCACGCCGGCTCGTTGTATTCTTCGTGTGTATAGAATAAAATGGCTTCTGTGTGTCAATGAGTCATCCGAGCGGAGCCGACTCGTCAGAAATTCCATGGATGCGGCACGCACCGTAATCCTTTCTCTTTTTATTTCTCTATCTCTTTTTCGTGCAGTGACTGGTGCAGCTGTCTTCTTTGTCGATGATGAAAAGCAGAAGACGTACGGTACGTTGCTAATTCGGTTGAAAAGGGAAGGAACGAAAAAAACGGGTAGAAGGAGGAGAAGGAGAGTGAGAGAGAGAAGGAGAGAGAGAGAGAGAGAGGGAGAGAGGTCTCGTAGGCCGCTAAACGATGAACAATAAACGTGAGTCACACACGCGAGAGAGAAGCTCCGTTTCTTATTCCGTGCTTCTCCTCGCACCAACGAAGCAACGAGCGGATCGTCCGAGTGCCGAGACCGGCAAGTTAAGCGAAGAAGAGTGCCGTAATTGATACCGTTCGTCTGATTAGAAAATAAGAGAGCGCTCGGTCAATTTGCCGCGTGCATTGTTTCGTAGTCCTTCGGAAATTAACGAGTTCCTCCTCGAGCTCGTAGCGTGAGTCGACGTTGACGTTCTCGCACGACCGCCGGAGATACGTTCGGATAGATAGCGCTTATCTATCGCATGGTGTATAACAGTACATACGCTCGTCTATCGCGAGATGCAATTTCTTTTTCTCCACCGACACCGATAGCATCGTCGTTGACGTCTCGTCGGAGGCTACACGATCTCGCTCCCGAAGTCTTTAAGAACGTGACATGAAATTTACGAACTCATGGGTGGCCCATCAATTAACATAAAATTCTACACCCTAAGCTGCGTGGGCGACAAAGTCTCTTCGTCATCCTAAAGAATCTTTTTTTTCTCTCGTAAACCTTTCCGAGATGTCGCAATCGTCATTTACTTTAAAAATAGAAGATAGCGTTTATCTTCGCTGATGCGTCAGGGACATCGACATAAATGGCAAGTCGAATGTACATATTATCGATTCGAAAGAGAGGTAGAGGGATTATCGATCCTGATTCGACTCTTTTCTTACGTCGGCCAGCACGTCGACTAAAACTTTATTTCATCGCGCAGCACCGCTCGGTCTCCCTTCGTGGTTAGGTTCGCTATTATCGAGTTCTTAATTGGAAGAGGCGGTGGAACGCAGACGATACGCACTCAATTTGCTGTTATCGTACTTTGCCCTTCGCCCTACGCGCGTCCCACTCGAGGGCTCGTGGTCGTACATACATACGAGCCATATCCAAACTGGTCGCGTTCGATCTTCCGAAATACATTTTCGAGGGTGCGTGCTGCACTCTCTTTCTACACTCTCCATTTCTCTCTCTTTTTCTTCATATACTCCGATGCTCTCGACGCGAATGACTCACTCTTTTCGTTGACGCCTTACTCACCGCGATTCCTCGGACGCTCACGCTTCGTCGAAAGTTCGGATACGATTAACTGCTTAATTAATGCCGGAAGACTCCTCGTAGAGCCTAATTGGATCCCCGAAAACGCGTGTCCGAGGGTACGTAACGAAAGCTTAATGAAGAATTTAACTCCCGAAGAATGCGGGAATAATGGCGAGCTGGAAAGCTCAACGAACTCTCTCTCTCTCTCTCTCTCTCACTCACTCACTCACTCACTCTCTTCCTCTATCTCGATATAGTATAGTCGCCGAGAAGATTACAAAGGAGCGTTTGGACAATGGCGTCCTCGTTAAACGTACGGTTAGTAATGCCTAGAGCTAGAGCAAAGCTGAGAGAGCGAGAGAAAGAAAGATATATACGCGTATATATGTATGTATATCTGGACTTTTCATTTTTCCCGTTTCTTTGCCGTTGGAATATGCCAGCCGGCGTCGTTGAAAGAGTTGGAGAAGGAAGTGGCGACGGCGGAGGTGGCGAGGGAGGAGGCGAGGAACGGTTGATAGCGGAGAAAAAGGAAGAGGAAAAGTGGAAGGAGAGAACACCGTCTCCCGGTATTGCTTTTTCTTTTGTCTCTTTCCAGCGAATAATCACGAATGCCACGGAAAACCAGTCGCAATTGCTTCCTCTCCGAGCTTTTCCATTTCTTCGAGGCTCTCGCTTTACTTCGCGGGAAGAATTCCCTGCCTTTAAGCGTTTCTTTTATTCGAAACCCTCGTCTAATTACGATCTTCGATAAGTAAGCGCCTCGATGACGATAGTTTCGACGGGATCGTTTCTTCCGTCTCGAGAAGTCTCCCATTTATTTTTATGTATACGTATAGACACACGCGCCGGCATGCGTTTTGCCAAAACGTCACGATCCGCCGGTCGAGGTCTTTAAACGGGGCCCGTCATCTCGAGTCAGCATTGATAACGCGCCACGTGTGGGTGATCGCAAACGATGAAGTACCATTTTATTATTCGTAATGCGAATCGTCCATGCGTGATATCTGAACTCGTTGCGAACCGAGGAATCGAGCAGTTTCAATTATCGACGAAGGCAAGAGCAAAGAGAAGGAGGAACGGCGCGACGTCTGGCAAGTCGGTTACTCCTTCTATCTCTATCTCTCTTTCTCTTTGCCAATGATCAAAGACCCTTTTGAACGATATGCACGGGCCAAAAACTATTTTCCACCTCCCTTTTATCCCCCGGGGATAAAAATATCCCCGAGACGGTGGTCGTTCCAACGTAGACGCTTCTTAAATAAACCTCGGCTGTACGAAAAAGTAGAGGCTTCCTCGAGAAAGGAAGCGCGCGCGCGATAAAGAAAAAAGAGAAAGATGAGAGAAAGAGAGAGTGGAGTCACTTCCGGGCTCTCTTCGTGACGTCGTTCGACGTCTCTTCTTTCTTTTTTCTTTCACGCCTTTTTCAAAAGGAACCTTTGTAGCGAACGCTACGAATACTAAAAACGCGAGAGCGAGAGAGAGAGAGAGAGAGAGAGAGAGAGAAGATTTTTATTCGTAGCCCATTTAGCTCGAGACTCTTCTTCTTTCTTCCCCGATTTCACCGTTTCCTTTTTTGGACGATCTTTCGACTAGTTTTCGAAGGAATCGTTTTAAAAGAAGTTCCTAGCGAACGATGCCTCGCTTCGGTGCCCGCCACTGCGTTCGTTCACTCTTCTTTATAAATAGAAACTTTAAACTCTGTCGCGCCTCGGGCGTGGCACACAGCTCGATCCGTGATCTATGCGATCTATGTGGATCCTAGTCACGAAATAGATCTTTCACCGTGATGCTTACATACCGGCTGCGAACGCTCCTACGAATGTACTTCCTGTCTCGATAAATATAGAGACGATCCTTCTACCAAAGTGCCACTTTCGTTTCCTCCTTTACTTTGACTCTTTCTAATCTAGCTTTTTCTTTTTGTTGCAGGTTATCGGAGCCACCGCCACTCGGGTACCATGTTTAATACGTCGACGTTTCTTTAAGGTAAACTCGATGGACGAATACTTTTTCTTCGCGTCCAGCTCTTACATCCATCCAATCTCGAAAGTAAAAATGGAAGTTAATGATCTAAATTATATAGACGGTGTCGAAAAGTTTCTCGTTGGCTCACGGAACACGCGTATAAAGTACGGTACACGGCGAGACACTCGAGTAATTTCGTCGTAGTCTGTAAATAATTTCACGACTTTCGACGGCGATGCTGGAATTTCTCTTTTTTGGTCCCTTTAACCACTCTCTCTCTCTCTTTCTCTCTATCTCTCTCTTTCTCTTTCCCCGGAGCGACGTTAATCGTGCTATTTGCGCGAGCTCGATCCGACCTCATCACCCTCGCGAGAAGTAAGCCAGGAGAGTGGCTCGGTGCGTAACGTTTTAATCAAGAGACCCCGGGCATTAATTCCGGGTGGGCAAGTCATCGTGAAAGCCGCCCAAGGTCATCGCGTTTTATCGATCGCTCTAAGCGACTCGATGCAACGAGGTCCGATCGACGTGGTCAGCCTCGATCGATCCTTTTCTACAAAGCCATGGAGCTCTTAATGAGAAAACGAAATTAACTCTGTCACGACCTCTCTTCTATTAGTTTTGGTGCTCTCTGGAATAACGATATACTCGCTGACCTTTCGGTGCATCGTGAAATAAAAGATCGAGGAGATGTGAT
>JAIFRP010000038.1:3946533-3960350 GCA_032403825.1 Odynerus spinipes | reverse complement strand
GAGAACACGCGTATGTGGGTCACCTTTGAGGCGTGCGCGCTTTTTTAATTCGACGCCACCAAACTTCGTCCACTTTAAATTCGCACGAGCGTTCGCGATTGAAAAGCGTCGCGGTTCGTTGATTTTTCGGATTTAGGCTCATTAGCGACTCCGAATGGGAGCGGAGCGAGCGGTCTTTCGAGAGTGAGCGCGGAAACGTGTGGGACATCGTACAAGCCGTGATGCGATATACATTTTACCGTTACTTGGCCCGCTCTGTCGTTAACAGCGTATATCAGTGCCACTCGCTCCAATGCCGTTCGTTTTGGATCTCTCTTTTTGAAAAGAATAAATTTCGTTTTTTGAAACGGACTTTAAATGACCAAATTTTTGTTTTATTCAATTTATTATGTCATACGTAAATATAGGTCCTATCGTATGAGTAATTTCATACTCTATAGCATTTTATATACATATATAAGTTTATTTATCATGTAGTTAATTTTATAATTAAAAACGTTTGCAATTTTTTAACAATACACGCTGTAGGTATATATTGCATCGATCATTGATGAAAGCGTGCGTAGAAAGTGAATAGTTAACGACTTCTAATACCGACATCGGTAATTGCAGGACTCTGCTACAGTTCTCTATTTTACCCAAGTCGTAGATCACTTACCATCGGCTAGCACGGTCGGTAAATGAAGAAATGCAATGCAACTCGACAAATACCTTGTCTACCTTGCGTTCGTTCAATGAAATTTTATTTATAACGCGCGCATACGGTATTCGTTGCATTTATCGCGCACATTTACTGGACACTTTGTAATACTTTCTCGGCCAGTTCATTAATATTTCATGAAATTTGTCACGGATGAATATACCTTTCGAGAAGAACTTTTAACCGCCAACTTGCATCATAGATCGTCGTTTAATCACAGGACGTTTTCATTTTCTTGAAAAGTAAATGTATCTTCGTACCATTTTGCAACCGGTACGGTCAGTCTTCCTCGAGCATTATTACATAAAAGGATTTACAATTATCGCGTTTGGTTTCTCGCCTTTCGAAACGGCTCGTGCCGCGATAAAACGGAACTATAATTTTTTTTTTCGCGTCCGACTCGAATCACCGGTCCGGTTTATCCGTGCAAATGATTTTTTTTTTAATAAATACGCGTCATGGATACTTCGAGATTTCGAGAGACGTGACGTCAGACTCTTCGAGTTCGTTGGCTTCGGCTCTCGAGCGAGAGCCGATGCTTTTGAATAAATAAAATCGACGCACAGTGCTTCCTCTTTCGAACGACTCAAATGAGGCATTCTCTCTTCTTATTTTACAATAAAAAAGGAGAGGCGGAGAAAGGAACAGTTTCCACGAGCGCGTAATATACGACGGCGCGTTTAACAGGTCCGTCGATCGACCGGCAGCCGAACCAGTTCGCGATTAATCGTCGCGGGATTTGCTATTATCTATCGATATTATTGCCTGACATTTACATTCGAGCCAAACGGCAGACGGAGTCGGTAAGCCGGTTTGATATTTGCGTGGCATTTGTTGCACCGTCTCGCTTTCGTCATGGCGTGCTTGCAAGGCCAAAGAATCCCTACGAATCCCGATTCGGAATCACCGGGATTAATAGGAAGAGTATCCGACAAAAAAAAGAAAAAAACATATACATTTCAAGTAAATCCACGTGTTTCGTAAGGTATTAAATTCGTAAGATTTCTTCGGTAATTAATTTTCATAGACAAGTTTGTTTAGCGTAGTACGGAAGTAACGGAAATACGCGAAGCACCGCGTTGCTAATTAATTTGTAAAGATGAGCCGGCTTTAATCGGGAATCAAGGAAGCATTATTTCAAAGTACGACCATACAAGGTGGATTACATAAATTTTCGTTTCCCGGAATTACGTAAATCTATCTCGATCGAGCGTTTTCTAAATGGTCGCGAGTCGTCGCGTTTGTGAGAGAATTTTGAAATTCTTCGCTCGAATTTCACTCGGCCGTCGTCGACGGTGAATTACGGAATCATCTCGCGTGACATAACGAGGCGGTCGAGATTTCTATACGTCTTCCTGGGCAACGATCGAGGAGACTAGGCCTAAGCCGAGGAAAACCATAATCGCCGGTGGTGGCGGCTGGGCTCCTTTGCTATTTCGCGGAACCGTATCGCCTTTTCTAATTTCAACCTCGCGATCGTGTCTCTCTCTCTCTCTCTCTCTCACTCTTTCTCAGTCTCGCGAAAGAGAGACAATCGTTCGACGGATCGTGAGGCAATCTCGATTATATAGAGAGAGAGAGAGAGAGAGAGAGAGAGAGAGAGAGAGAGAGAGAGAGAAAGGAGAACTCGTAGGTGAACGACAGGATTGAGAAATCGAGCGGAGGAAATGCTCGTTGCATTTCTGATATAAAAGAACGTTTCTGTGAGGTAAAATATCTCCTGTAGATACAGACATGTAATTTTTCATTAGTCATCATCGCGATTTCTTTCTTTTTTTTTTTCTTTTAATTCTCGCATACACGTGTTACTTCTTTGATAAAAGAATTTTAAATAGTCTCGCGTCTATCGAAGGTTATCCATCTTCCTCGAGCGACGAAAGGATCCCCGACAGTGCTCGGTGAGCGTCTAAAACGAACGGTGGAGGGTGAAAGAGGAAGAGCATACGAGAGGTTTCATACTCCGGCTCTCTTGGTATAGGAACAGCTGGCAGGCAGGCAGGCAGAGCGAGATGAGTAGCACCGTTATCGCGACTTGTCGGATACCTCCTAGATCGTAGATCTTGGATCATGGATCTCCTTTCTCTCGATATCTCCCGACACGATCGTTATTACTCGTTCGAGGAACACACCCTATCGAATAAGGAAAATCGCTATTTATCGATAAATTATCGAGTAATTTAGCAAGAAGAAAGAGCGCGAACGGCAAGGCGGCAATTTTCAATCGCGAGACATTAATCGATCCTGGCGTTGGTGGTTCTCTTTCGCGTTCCTGCCGCATCCACCACCTCCGCGATCTCTTCGAAACGCTTGTGTTCTATCGTGTCTACCCACTCCAAACCGAGTGCACGAGCAAGCGAACGAGCGAGCGGAGAACCTGGAAGGAATCGCGGCTCTCGCGACAGTCGAACGATGCGTTTTCCACGTGCGACACGCGCTCCTATCTATACAGAAATTTTCTCTCTTTCTCTCTCGAATCGCGTTTCGCTTCCCCTTCGCGTGCGGTGCGAGTGAAGGGCTTCTTTCGGTCTCCCTCGTGTCTACGTGTTTGTGCGGACGTGTGTATGTGTGCGTGCGCGCGGTTTGTGTACGCAAAGCCCATCGATCGCGGGGAGAACGAAGGACGAAGTCGCTCAGTCGAAACGAACCTGTCGCCAGTGCCACCAACACGTTGTAATTTCTTCCTACGGTTTGATCGAAGGCTCTCTCTATCTCTCTCTCTCTTTTATTTTACATTTATTCGGTTTCTCGGCTTCGTGCGAATCGCCTCGAGAAAGTGCTACTACGTTATTTCCATCGAATTTTCGATCGGAACGGTGTGTTTCTTATGGTTTAAGATCGTCGATCGTGGGTGATAATCTCCAAGAGCGTGGATCGTAAGTAGGGGACCGTAGGAGGATACGGAAGATCCAGTGGATCCACCAGGGCGATGATCTACTCGCTTCCTATACGATTCTCGCGTCATCGAACATATGCATATACGTGCACCTCCTCTTGTTCGTTTCTTCTTCGGTTCCTCGCCTCCTCGCTTTTATTTCTTCCTTCCTTTCTCGCGCGAACGATCTAGCGCGTATCCTCCGCGATATTCGAGATCGATATTTCCACTTGGATTACTCCGACTCGTCTCGTCTCACCGATCATTGGCCAAATATCGGAACTCTGCTTCACGGTCTTCTCTCATTTTCTGTTTTTTTTTATTTATTTTTTACCATTCTTTGTTTCTTTCTCCATTTCTTATTACACTCGTGAAGAAAATGCGTGGTTTTTGTGAACTTTTCTTTTTATTAGGGTATCGCGATCGAACAGGTTCCACGAGCGTCCTTCCGCACTCGCTCCTCCTCGTCTATCTTTCTATCTATTCGACAAAATAATCAATTTCCTCGTTCCGCGTATACCCACCACGCGTACAAACTCGGCGACGTTCGATCGGATCGATAGGTCAAGCCGATTAGATTAGGCGAAATTATCGAGAGCAGCTCGATCGATCCATGCCTTTAAAAGGTATGAAACAAAAAGTTATTAACCGTTATCTTATCGATTTTTTTCGCATTTCGTAGTTCTCCTTGTCGGGTGCGATAAAAACGATCTTTCTCTATTCCACGAGTTACCCGTGTTCAGTGAACGCCGAGGTGAGATCCCTGGGTGCATTCTGTGCTTCTGTACGAAGGATGAAGAGTGTCACGGTTAGTTCAACTTTTCCATCGATTCCATCGGGAATCCATTGGCTTATCGATCTGATTTATCGAAACGTGCAGTTAAAAATTTCTATTAGCGTCTGCGTTAAAATTTCTTTTTTTCTCTTTCCGATGATTTAATACAAGTTTCGAACAAACGACCGCGCCGTTAATCGATGCAATAAAACGTGAGATAAAGGCTAATCTCGTACGAGTTATCTGGTGTATATACGAACGTTCACTTTCTTCTTGGAATAATTTTATTACGTGTAAATCGGCCTGTCGAGGAAAGAAGAAAAAGGACAGAAAATAGTTCGATAGAGAGAGAAGAGAAGTTGGAAGAGGAGGAGGAGGAGGAGGAGGAGGAGGAGAGATGGAAACCTTAGGAAGAAGACAGGAGCGGTTTCTTCGTTCGCTCGAGCATGCGTGGCATAAATATTCGTGATCCCTCGTTGGTATTCGAGTGAAATGTAAATCGCATCTCTATCTTCTCGTAATACTCCTCCGCTCTCGATGGACTGTATATCTCGTACCGTCGATCTAAAAGGAGTCACTTTCTTCGAGCGGATACGAGCGTAAGAACTCGTTTCGCGCGAAATGATTTGTTGTGTTCTTCGAGCGGAAAGAGAGCCAACAAACGAGCGGGACGTCTCTCTCTCTCTCTCTCTCTCTCTCTCTTGCTCTTTCCCTCTCTTTTTCGTCGTGGCCGACTTCGTGCCGTTAATTGAACCTTTTCGTTCCGTTTAAATGCCATCGAGATCCGGCAGATATTTCCGCGATATTTGCATGCACCCTTTGTATAAAATAATCATGGGTCTCCATAGACGTTATCTCGAGCAAAGACTTTCTTCGTTAGGTTAATTACCCCCTCGTCATTTCTATTTAGTCCTCGACTCGGTTTCTACGCGTTTACGCGATACTTCTTATTGAAATTTTCTAACCGGTATCCGGTACTCGCTCGAAGACCGGATTCACGCGTTTCCGGCACACGACTTTTACTCCCGTTCGATTTGTCATCGTCGCGTTCGTTTTCTCTCTTCGCTACCACCGCGTGTCTTCTACAGATGCTACGCTAACGGAGAACGAGGATGATAAAGACGGTACGATAAATCCGCGCGCGTACGTCGATCGATTTTTACAAAGAGGGAATTAACACGAACCGTATCGATAGCGTATCGTGCCTTTCGTTGTAAATCCAACGATAAGATCGATCCGGGTCGCTCGTTTTAATATTGTCAATCTTGGCGAGGAAAGGGAGGAAGAAAAGAGTAATATGGAGTACGAGATAATACACTCGACGATATTTTCGAAATCCAAAAATAAGCTTTTTTTTCCCGCGTCTCACGGATCCCCAAGTCTTACTCAACTTTACCGCGAACGATCGTTGAGCAACGTCCGAGAAAAACCGTAAAAAATCGAGCGAATGTAAATCGCGAAAGCGTAGATTTTTGCGTCAACTCGCGTACGTACAATTTTTTTCGCTTCTCTCTGGCCTTTTTTTCTCTCGTTCTATCTTTCTCTCTCTCTCTCTCTCTCTCTCTCGTTCCATGTTTAACGACAATACCGCGGAAACACGAGCGTGGCACTCGGCATGGCGTGCCAGATTTCCAACATCCTTCTAACGCCGTGAACGCTCACAAAGAAGCGTAGGCACACACCGACGATGCGAATAAAATGCGCGCTCTTCGTCGTCCTCCTCCTCGTAGTCGTCGTCGTCGTCGTCGTTATAAATTCCGGAACGCTCCCTTTTTCAACCATGTGAAACGTCACCGTGGAGTGAATGGAACGCCGAGTAAACGCACGAAAGAAACGCTCTAATTTATCTCTCTTTAACCGGCTATTTTATTTCTTCGCACGACCCTAATTAATACCCTCGCCATTTCTGTATACGCGTGTTCTCCAACAAGATTCAATTTGCACGGGGATACCCACGAGACGGCTCGAAACTTTAACAAAAATTCTCTTCCCATTGGCGAGCCTCGAGGTCACGAAATTACGAGTGGAAGGATCGATACGGTTTGATCGATACGACTCCCCCGAGCGGGCCCTACATCTCGTGTCACGTGACACTCAACAAAGTAGGGTGATTTATAGTGTTTTCTAACGGTGAAACCGCCGCTTCCAATCCTGTCCTTTCTCTTTGTTTGCACACGAGCGTGCCGCGTTAGACGTGTGAGACATTATATTGTTAAGCTCGTATACCGCTCGCGCGGAGACAAGAAGGCTACGTACGCGCGTACGATTCGTTACGTCGACGATTCACGAGGAGAAACGATTTCGCCGATCGTTTTATCGGACGCGAGTGATTACGAGTTAATTATAACTCGCGAACGGAGATCGGTAATAACTTGGAACGCTTCGTGGTTCGTAAAACGAATCTCGAGAGTTATGTCTTTAAGTTTTTCTCCCGCATCGGCGAGCGGTATGAAAGATTACGCGAGAACGACTATACTTAAGTATGTAAAATTAAGCGAAGTTTGTCTCGCGAAGATCGTTCGAATCTATCCTCTCTCGCTTCGATCGTACGAAGCGTTCGCTTATCGTCCGTCGAGTATCGCCTCGTTACGATAATCGCGGCACGTAATAACCGAGCGGCTGCCGAGAACGCGTAAGCGACTGGAAGACGTGTCTTCGGTAAAAGTGGCCGAACGGGAGGCTGGAAACTAGGAAAAGTCACCGAACCCGATCTCCCTCGATTACTTCGTCCGCCTCGTGATCCCTCGCGATCTCCGTCAATCCTATGCAAATACGTCGCGTTCCTCGTTATGCAAGCTACGCGTTTATAAAGCGAGACGACGAACTCGTCCCTTTTTTTACTCTCTCGGAAAGCCGGCTAGCGAGCGGTTATTTTCCGTTTTCCTCTCACTCGAATCGAACGAAATCGAGGATCTATCGTCGACGATTGTGTATTTCGTTTTTTTCCCCTCTTCTTCTTCTTCTTCGATCACGGATCATCGACGCGTTCTCCCCGATGCGTGAAAATTCCAGCGGGATTTCCGTTTCCCCGCTGGCGATCGATTTACTTTCTCTTTTCTTGCCGGAAAATATTCCGTAATTTCCGTCAGGTACCTACGTACATCCGGTTAGAACGCGCGCACGAAGGTGAACGCGCAGGTGGCAGCGCGTAATAGACGCGCGATCGCCGCCGCAGTGGTCGATAAATGAGATTTCTTGCAAAAGAAAACGGTCTTACGTTCGGAGACGAGCGCGTATACGTCTTAAACGATTAAAAATAAAAGTAAAGGTACTTCCATCCGTGCGATCCACGCGATCGTGGGCGATCCTACGTGGGTAGATCTTTGCCCTGAATCTTCTAAAGGCGATCCTCTCCTCGTTCTCTCGAGGCTCGTCCTTTCATTCGTCGGAGATAGCCTTCGTTGCTTCTCCTTCTTCTTGCGAAAGGGTAATAAAACTACTCGCGGAAGTCGCTTTAGGATTTAGGTTAAGATTATTAAAGAAAAAAGAGGGAGGATCGCGTGGGAAAAGCGATCGAGATCGAGAAGAGATCTTTCAAAGGCCGAGAGAAACGAGGACGGGGCCCCTCGTCGTTGTTCCGAGTAGAGATTCAGTTTGTGAAATCCTGAGAAAAATGGCGGGACAGCGAAAACTGCTTTGCTTTGGATATATACATGCACGCGTACGCATAAGTTCTCTTCGTTAACGCAAATTAGACGAAAGTTTTCGAACGATCCACGCTCTTTCTCGATTAATCGTGAACGCGATTCGCACGAAGCTCGCGTAAACTCGAAATTCGAGAACTCGAAAGGAGAACAGGGTATCCTTTATTCTTAGATCATCGTCCGATGACTAGACCGATCGATTTGGAGAACTCTCGTACCACCACCTCCCACGATCTGCTCGAGATCGGTGTCTAAACAGCGAGGAAAAGAGGAGGGTAGAGATCCAAACGAAAAAGCATAAAACCATCGTCGTCATGGTGGTGTCACACCGGGAGAGCAGTATCTCCTCGAATATACGAGCGATAATCGAGCAACTGAACCTGAATCCGGTCGAGAGAAGGCGACTGATCGATCGAACGAAGGACGAGACCGTTCGATGCAAGAGTTTTCAAGGTGTCCAACCGAGCGTCCCAAAAATCACGATCGGCGTTTACGGATGCAAGGACAAGCTCGATTACGAAATACCCGGGGCGATCAGATCGAGCTGCAAGATCGAGGATTCGATTCGATCGCGAGTCAAATTGGCGGAAGCGAGACAGAGACAGATTGCTGTGGTTCCTCAGCGAGTCGTTTCTATCAAGAAAGAGCCGATTCGTACGGGTAGGAGAATCGAGGTAAAACCAATGACGACTGTGACGGCGATGATGATCTTGACCTTTCCTTGAGAAACCCACGAGGACAGACGTCCTTAAATTTTATTTCGATATAGACACGATCCGATGTTGTAAAAAAAAAAACAAAAAAACAGAGAACTCCTATGCGTCTCGCGATTTCAGCCACGACGAGCACCTTCACCGCGATCTTATCGAATTACGATACTCGCGGTCGACGAGACTTCCCATCGTATCGAATGACGGGCTCTTCAAAATCGAGATCGTCTTCGAGATCGTACCGGGCCGACTTCCCCTAGACATTTATTAATCCTTTACGCAATTCCGTATCGCGTTATGATCGTCCCCCTGAAATTGGCATAAACGATAAGAAGATTCTACGAGGACGTAAAAGCTCTTTCGCGCGGAGAAGACTTCTTCTTCTGGAGTGTATACCGTAGGCAGGCACCTGCAACCGGTTCCGAACGATCGCGGTTAAGTGGCCGCACTTGGTGACTTTACGGCAACCGTTATACCGTTATAAGCAGCAGCAGCGGCAGCAGCAGCACGAGTTCGCGCGCGCGCAACCTACGACCATCGGAGAAACAATGTTAAAGTCGATCGTAAATCGAGCCGATGCCGAATGAATTATGGTTATCGATTCTTCCGAGTGAAGGAACCGACGATGACGTTTATCGTTCTCGAGTGTGTCGAGTAAATGGAAAAAGAACGACTACATGATACTCTTTCTTTTCTTTAGGTCACCAAACCGGCGAAGGAAAATGTCGAGCGGCCTATTCCCCCCGTGAAAGAGGACTTGCGTAAGTTTTATGGTTCTTTTAACGATTTCTTTTATTTTTAAGAGAAAGAAAGAGAGAACGAGGAATAATGGTTATTCTTTTCTTTTACAGCTCAATTCGAAAGCGCGAGCTTGAACCACACAGCGGCACTGCACAGAATTTCGGTGCGGCCAAGAAATCGTCGGCCGCCGAGACGCAGCGCGCCTCCACCGAGCAACGCATCGACCTCGACGATAACGACGATCGTGGAGGATGCGTTGGATGGCCTGGATCAGCAGAAATCCATCAGCAACGTCGTATCTTCCTCTCCGATAGAGTCGAAGACCGGACCGTCGGTCGTGAGAAAGTCTTCGGCAAGAGTAACACGCAGCTCGGACATCTTCGAGGGTGTCGAGTCATCGGCAAATCAGCAGCAACAACAGCCACAGCAACCGAGACTACCAAGGAAGCCTTCGAGCACGGTGTCCCTGTCTCCGGACAGTCTGGACGCGACGAGTGCATCGAGAACGAGCGTGGATACGAATGAGGAGCAGGTGGAGGTCAGATCGGTCACCAGGAGACCATCGAATCGAATATCGAAGGGGTCGGATATCTTCGAGGAGTTGGAAGCAAAGTTACCACGTAGACGATCCTCCTCGAGCAGGTTGTCCAAGTCACCCGACAGCTTGGAAACGGGCTCCTGTTGGTTCTCCAAGTCGACCGAAGGCTTCGATAAGTTGGTCGAGTACGAGGAAGCTAAGCCGGTGGCGAAGAGACTTCTCAAACCTATCTCAAAGTCCAGCGATCGGGTTTCCAAATCTTCCGATAGTCTGGAAGCCATCGAGGCTCTGACCAGCGACGATTCCATCGAGCGTAGAAGGAGCAGCTTCGAGTTCCGCGCGCGTAGACCATCGAAGTCGATGTCCAAATCATCGGAGAGCTTCGACATGCTCAATCAAAGTCCCACTGCTACGGAAATGATCGTACAAGAGTTACAAAAGAGGAGCAGCATTTCGGATATGAATCTGTCGAGAGGCAGGCGACTCTCGAAGAGCACGTCCAAGTCTTCGGATAGTTTCGAGAGGGTCGAGATCAGCGAATCGAAGGGCGTGGAATTGGAGGAGGAGGACGAGGAAGAGGAGGAACGGGAGCCAGAGGTCGAAGAGGAAGAAGAAAAGAGTCGCAGGAGATCCAGTAAGAGAATGTCGTCGGAGAGTTCGGATAATCTCGACATGGAAGATAGGTTGGAGAACAGAAGAGTGAGGAGAGTACCGAAGAGAGTACCCAGCACGAGTATCGTCGATATAGTACCAATGGACGACAACGAGGAGGAAAAGAGATCCACGCCTGTAAGAAAGTCGAGACTCCAGAAGTCGTCGGAAAGTTCTGAACTAGGAAGCACCGATACTTTGGACTCCGAGAGGAGAAATAAATCGTCGGAGAGTACGGAGACTCTCGACAGTTTGGACAAGGACGTTGAGCAGGATAGGAAAGAGGAGGAGATGATGGATAACGTTGTGGATAGGCGTGAGAAGAACGTAAGTCTTTTTTACTAGATTAGAAATCATATTTTTGACCATATTTTTTGACCCCTTCTCTTTTTTCTTCTAGGATTCTTGGTCCAGCCGAAGTATGACCACAACGGATTCCGATCAAACTTCGATGGCGGACGGCACGGAGGATTCCAAGTCGTTGATATCGCCCGACAAGTTCTACTGGCGCCAGTCGTCGGATTCAAAGGAGAATATAGACATACATCAACTACTAGCCATCACGATAGTCACTCGCATGGCAGATAACGGTAACAATCAACGGAGTCCCGTAATATATCCAAAGAAGAAGCAACAAATGGCGAGCTCCCCGCCAACCTCGCCCGTGGCCAAGCAAGAAGACAACAAGATGATCTTCGATAATCTTTTAACAAGCAAGAACGACGAGGATCTTCAAAATATGTTGAACGGAAACATATCAGAGGTCTCTACGGACACGAAGAGCTTCAAGGAGAAGCTCATAATGTTCGAGAAGCTCGGGAAGTGAACCGCTAGCGTCGAAACACGCATATACAAATTCTATTCTGTTCTTTTTTTCACTTTGTTCGAAGTATATATGCTTTCGCGGGCTTCGAGAGACGATCGAGGACGAGGAGAAAAAGATTTATCGAGAGTACGGCGAAAATATCGGTCTATACCGCGCGTCCGCGCACGCGCATGTCGATAGAGGACTTTTTTGGAGAAAGAGATAACGCGTTTTCTTTCGATAACGTTTCATTTTTTTACGAAGTTTAGAGTACGCGCGATCAACGGGAACAACGATACTTTATCCCGAGTAAATATCAATTAAGCATTCTGCGGGACAATAATGCTCCCCCCTATTTCGATATATGTACACACATATATATATATATTTTCGTTTTTATAACGAATCTTTTTTCGCGATTCGATATACTAATACACCATTCGCGTTCTTTGAAAGAAGGCACTCGCGTGTAACGCTACGAAGATATCCTCCGTTCGATTTGTAAATATTATACGTGTTTGTGTCTCTGAGATAACATATTTTATTCGTGTATAGAGAGAAAGAGAGAGAGAGAGAGAGAGAGAGAGAGAGAAAAGAAGAGATGCCGCCTAACGTTTAAGCTTAAATATCGTTAAAGGAAAAAGGAGAGAAAAAAATAAGAAAAAACAAGAGTAATCCTACGTCCTTTGAGATTTATTCTACCCCACTTTCCATTCACGAGGAAAGTCCACGCCCGTTTATTCTCCGAGAACGAAAATTTCATCCGGATTATTCGTATCCGGCTGCAGTATTACGAAACTCACGGTGCCTATCGCAATACGTAATCGCATCGTGCTTTTGGAGACTCGTAGAAGCTTTAGAGTAAACGTATACGTCGTTGTACAGTAGCGTAGAGCGATTCCTTCGCGAATCGTGCATATTAAATACCGTATTTTGTTTCGTGTCGTGTAAATAAAGAAGAAAAAAAGATAAAACATATATATTATATATATTATATATAATGTACTAACTATGAAATGTTGTGAAACATAAAACGGCGCAAGCTCTAGAACTCATCGTTGTCGCTGATAGAATTTATTTCCAAGGTGAACCGAATCTACCAAAAACGATATACATATTCCAGGATCGATCAATCGCGTATCCTTGGCGAAGCTGTCAGCATCGTCTTCGAGTTCGAAAGGGTGTAGGAAGGTGAGACATTTTTTTAACCAGTCAAGTGCCTTAAACCATTAGTTAGGGTCTGATGCAAGATATCTCAGTGGGATCACAGGATCGTCGTCGTTACCCTTAGTTTTGTAGATCGTATACGGATAGATCGTTGGCACGATGAAATGAAAAAATATATCGATCAACGCCAAACATCTAAACAGATACGCATAATGAAGGAAAAGAGTATATAGAATTAAATTCGCGGCATAACTCGAACGAGGATGTAAATAAAGCTGCCATTACGGTTATAGTTTGACAACAAAGTTTTTTTCTCTTTATTGAACCTGTATACTGATGCACCGTAAGGATGCACACTTAAAAAATTACAAAATACTTCGCTTGTATACTCTTCGATCTCGTCATAAAATTTCTACGTTCGCGCGATAGTGGAATTTATAATTTTTTTGAAGAACGGGCGCTTGATCTTCGCGCTCGCCTATATTCTCGAGCATCTTCTCACGGACTAAAAGAAAATCCCTTTTTCGCCGTAGTAAAAGTTTATGCTTAATGTGATTACTACATATTACTTTATACCAGCCACTCCGTAGAAATCTTTAACGTATAAAAGAGGAATGTAACATTTGTATAATATTGGCAATGATCACATGTAACAACAGTTTTACTTGTTTAGTGGTATAGAATATCTTTTAGCACAACAATCCACATTTTACGAATAAGTTGATTTTTTCGCGTAATCGCGTTTAAATCGTGAGTTACAATTTGATAAAAGTCCTTTTTATTATTAAATATTAGATCGATTCTATATCGAATCATCGATGCAAGGACCAATTACCACGACACACACAGAGAGAGGGAGAGAGAGAGAGAGAGAGAGAGAGAGAGAGACAGACGTTTGATCGTTGGTACTCGACTCCGGATTTCCTCGATTAATACGTAATAGTCGATCAGGCTCTTCTCATTGAGAAGGCTCTTATCAATGACGTATCTCTCCAACGATAAAGAAATGTTGTGCCTATCACCATCGTTGTGACTTACAATATAAATTAGCTAAAACAACAACGACCGCTGGAAAACACCAGTGTGCATCGTTATTTATAATAGGAATTAAATATGTCTAAAACTCTAATCCGTTGCTCCACATAACACGTTGCTTATTTAATGGATCTAGTGGCTTATCGAAATCTAATGCTTGAAAATACTATTTCGAAAAA
>JAIFRP010000038.1:3915958-3927098 GCA_032403825.1 Odynerus spinipes | reverse complement strand
CTTTCTCTTACTCTCTTTCTCTCTCTTCTTCTCACCCTTGCTATGTTCCAAGATACGAACCCTGAGCCTAATTCGTAAAAGAAACGTTCGTTGTAGGGGCGTGGTTGGTCTTAGGGTTGAGCATCGATCGAACGTACGAGTGTTTAGGATTAAACGTTTATCCTAGAAACAGCTTGTTCCGTTTTTTATTTGTGTGTTTTCTCTCTTTATTTTTGTTTGTCGAACTAGAAACGTCACCAAAGACTTTATTATCTTAATTCTCATTTTGTGCGAGCGGCCTCGTTTTCACGCTCCGTCCAGCCCCCTCTTCATTATACTATACATTCTCCAAAAGACCACTCCGAATTTCTCGGTAACCTTGAACTTTTCAAGGCCGCCCCCGAGGGTGGAGGAGCCACCACCGAAAATTCCTTCGTCTTTTTCTTCGTCTTATAAAGGACAAAGGCGTTTAAGGTTAAAATTCACGCTCGAAGACGCCGATCGACGTTGACGTAATGAGACGAAAGACTTCGATCGACGAGGGTGGAGAAAGTTTTTCTAACCTGTCGAGCCTTCGATCGTTCCCTCGTTAATTACGAAACTTTCGATAAACACATTTCAAGCTACCGGTACGCGAAGCTACGTGTTCGTCAACGAAACTTAACCGATTATTATCAGCCCCCGCGAGAGGACATTTATAAATATGTCGGACAATTGAATTGTAATCGATGATGATAAAAAAAAAAGTTTCACTAGCGAGCATAGTTAGAAAGTAAAGAACGCTATTCTATTTTTCGATCTCAAAGTACTTAACGCAGAAGTTCCCGACGGGCTTTCAAACGCAATATCTATCGATCGCGGATCTTCGAAGCGTGATCGAGCGATACAGTTTCTATTCCGGAAACGGAGAGCAAATCATTTAGGATTATTCAGGGAGTCTATAGCGTGGCCTTTCTAGAAAATTGCCCTTTACAAAACGTTCGAATGGAGCTTTCCAATAGTGATAGAGAAAGAGAGAGAGAGAGAGAGAGAGAGAGAGAGAGAGAGAGAGAAAAGCAGAAATAGAGATAGATAGAGAGAATAACCCAGTACAAGTGGACCGTTCGCGAAAGCTGTTATTGTATCCAATGGATTTTACTCGAGGACAATAGCCCTATGATGGATACACTCACGTGTCGTTCTCACGTGGATACCGTCGACTATCGAGTAGAAGGCCTCTGCTTTTAATACGATACCCTTCGATAACAGTTTCTCCTATGGACGTCAAAGGGAGCGAAATTACGACGTGCCGATATCGATCGCGCTGATCGTGCCGCCGGAGAAGGGATCGACAAGCTGTATGGCAGTAAACCGGTTTCGAAGTTTCGCCCAAACTTTCTTCGGCAACTTTGCGATCATCGGAGTCACGCTAAGCGTTCGATAAAACATATAGGATATCTCTCTCTCTCTCTCTCTCTCTCTCTTTCTTCGTGTTATATAAATATCGGAGACGTCGACAAAAGCTTACGCGTTCTTTGGGAATTTTTTCATCAGCATTCTAGGGAGCCAGCGTCCCACTCGTCGGATCATTTGATCGGTCTAATAAAAAATGTTAGAGGGGTGGGTCGATATCGTTGAATTTCTAAGATACACGCGCCATGGATTCGGAATGGGTCGTATTAATTTAAATATGATGTTATGATTTTTTGTATCTCTCGAAACCAATTTCCCAAGGTGTACCTACGTAGTAATTTACAGAAAAGCTCGCGTTACATCGAATCGAGCCTCTCGAGAACTTTCGATCTGGAAATTCAATTTTCATCGCGAGTCTCTCCGCTGTCCTCCGGCTCCCTTTTTTCTCATCTCCCTCGTGCGAAACATCTCGTTCCCATTTCCGAATCTTATCTCGCACGAGAACCATGGGATTTCGGAGCGAACGATAGGTACCTGTTTACATTTTTCCCGTTTGTAGATACGCGGCTAAATGCGAAAGCGACAGAGCGAGGGAAGTTTTTTTCTCTCTTTTTTTTCTTTACGCGAGAGTTTCGCACCGGTAGGTGGTCTCGAACGATGATGATGAGAAACGACGAAACGATTTTTATCGTAATTTCGCGAGCGTGACATTCGCGCGTCACGAGTGTATTTCGAGTCGGCTATAGAAACGTCGCTGGCACCGGTGCTTTCGACAAATGGATATGGAAGTGTACGGAGCGACGACGGAATTAAAAAATATCGAAAGGAGGTAGTTTTTTGCGCGTACGCGTTATCGCGTGGGGATGCAAACTGCGTATTCCTCTTTCGATCCTTCTTTTCTTATCGTTCTCTTGGCTTTTTTTCATTTTTTTTTTTTTAAATATCGACACCTTTCCGCGAAGCGAATCATGGGAAATGTTACTTTATCGTATTTCCCAGGCTTCCAAAGGTAATCGATAGTCCGCGGGCGATATAATAATTTAAACTAATTACGACTTTAATTACCGCCTCGCCATGGGAGAAACAGAGACGCGGCGAGTTCGATTAATATTTCAATTAAACCACGGACAGAAATTTCCCGCGCTAATGTGGCTCAATAATTTAAAGGACTCTTAGCGTCGTACGTCACTCCGTTTTCCGAGGAAGAGCGATTATATCGACAGCAGGGGGACGGATCGATTGGCTCGTTTCGTCTAAACACCGGCCTCGTTTATATCCCGAGTCATTTCCATAATTTCTCCCATCGAGGAGGCGTATATTCTGTTGGGGATCATTGATGGAGGCCTGCATATATGTACGCGCGTAGGTAGGTATAGGAGGTATCTACCTACTAGGTATGTATTTCGACGTGACGCGTCGGGAGATGAAAAGCGCGAGCGTCGCGTGTGGCTAAATCAGGGTGGCCGGTGGTGGGTCTAAGCTAAAAGTTATTCAAACTTTTATCCTCCCATTCTGATCCTTCCAGCTTGCTTTTCCTCCACCCACCCTATGTCGCTGGTGGTGGTTCGTGCCATATTGCGGCTTGTATTGTGTGGAACGGTCGGTGGTGGTCCAAGGGCGTCGCTTGGCGAACGAAGGTCCTATCGCGATCGCAGTATCTCGAGAAGAGAAGCAACGAGTAAGAGGGAGATAGAGGGAGGAGAGAAAAAGAGAGAGAGAGAGAGAGAGAAAGAGGAGACTAACCGGGGTCGTGCGGATACACGTGTTGGTCGTAGACGTTCGCGTGTCTCTCTTTCCTTCGAGTCGAGGCTGTATAGGTGGGTGCCCTTTAGTACGGGAGAGCAGCTACAGGGGATAACACCACTTTACGTCCCCGGGAGGTCGTAAAGATACCAGAGACGCGCGCTCGTCTCCACCTCTTCCTTCCTCTTTCTCTCTCTTCCTCTCTTTGCCAAATCCGCATGCTCTCTCTTGGCCCGGACGAATACGCGCTTGTACGTCGCGTGGACGAGTCTCTTAGGCGTGTGCGCGAGCGTATGCTCTACGTGTATATATATGTGTGTGTGTGTGTATTCTTGCGTCGGTGTATGGACGCCGAGAAACACACACGAACGAGTTCCTGCCACGACTCGTCTCTTCCTTTCATGCTGGGCCCTCCGCAGATCGATCGATTCGTTTATTAGCCAGGTACGAACACGAAGAGGGTGGAGAGCTTTGCGACGCGACTCAGGGAGCAAGAGGGACAGAAGGCGAGAGAGAGTGAGAGAGAGAGATAGAGAGAGAAAGAGAGAGAGAGAGGGAGGGAAGTCTCGCTCTCTTTCGCGCGAACCTGAATTTCGAGGTGAAAGGGTCTTCTCTCCTCCGTCCGACCAAATCGTCCTCCCGAATCGACTCTGACGAGCGGTGTAAATTACAAGTAAACCGTCGAGGGGCTTTGGAATTCGTTGCACGCCTCTGGCTGCAGCCTCGAAGTTTATTTAAACTTTGAAAGTTCGAGAGGAACGTGGGGAAACCTTGTCCGATGGTGTTCGTCTATGGTGAAGAAAGAGAAAGAGCAGAGGGGTGGGAGAGAGAGAGAGAGAGAGGGAGAATAGTCGGTTCTATTCCACTACATATAGGTTTCCTCGTTTTTCCAATGAATTTCAGTTCTACTTTTTATCGCGTAGAGGTAGAGTCGGTGTCTCTGGTGCGCCGGAGCCAACTATCGATCGTGCTCGTTCGAAGAGAGGAGACACGATAGTTATTTTCAGTGTCTTTGGTTTATTCATCCCGCGTATTGTTTCTCCTAACGGCAGGCAGAACGGTTCTCTCGATGTATTTTCCCATAGATATCGTTCTACCATCCTCTCTCTCTCTCTCTCTCTCTCCTCTTTCTCTTGTCCGTGCTATTGACGTAGCACGCGGCCGCGCAACCTTCGAAATATATTCACCGTATTACATGTTTACGGTACTCAACGCAGAACGGAATATATTTTCCGGCTGGTCCTCTCGCCCGAGCGGAGTCCGTCCAACCGGAGGGCCGAGTTGTCATTTACATAAAATCTTTTGCGAGAGGTTAACGTCACGATCGCCGAACGTTATTCTCGATCTCGTATGAATCAACGTGCGATGAGAGATTTATACTCCCGATCCAGCGAGCCTTTAACTCACCCCTCGAGGAACTCTCGAAGAGCGGGAGCTCGTAACGAATCCGTAAAAAGCTTCCATCATCGATCATCGCCGGTCCGAACCCCGGCTCCGGACTCGATTCGTCCAGGGATACGATAACTCTACGATTATAGTTCTGTAATCCGAAAACGTTCGTCCTACTCATCTTTCTTCTCATCTCCGAACGTTCGCGTCACCTTCGTTTCCTCGCGAAAGTTTCGTTCGTTAAATGAATCCCTAAATCACTCAGACACGATTTATTATCGTTATTACGCGTCGCCGGCGGACGGGAATACGGCGAGGCGAGAGGAACGAGGGAAAAAAATGTGGGGTTGAAAAGAGAGTCAGAGAAGAGAGAGAGAGAGAGAGAGAGAGAGAGAGAGAGAGAGTCAGAGAAAGAGAGTGGGAGGGATGGGAGGTGAAAGGGCTGACGGTGACGCTGCTGGGAGAAGTAGCTAGAAAAGAGAATGATAGGGAGGGAGAGGAAAAACGGGATTTGCGTCAGTGTTTACCGTGTTTCCCCGCGGGTATCATCCGTTGGTAGCACTGAATGGCACTATCTGCTTCGCCCTCTTCACCCTTTGGCACCCACGGCCTCACCTCCCTTGTTTCGAATTCTCTGCAGTCTCTCTCTCTCTCTCTCTCTCTCTCTCTCGCTCTCACACTCGCTCTATTTATCGCGTTTTCGCACGCTCTCTCGCCTCGTCTCGCCCGGCAGTGTCCATTTGCCTCTTCTCCACTACCACCACCGCCCCGTTCGATTCTCACCGGAACCGACGTCGTAAATTGCGCCGGGGTATATAAATAAAATTTCATAACTTCGGATATTCCCGTCGCCGTATACTAACGTTCGCTTCCGCCCCTGGCACTGTGCTATGAGTAATACTCGCAAATATACAGGCTCGCACATAAATTGCTTTTCACGGCGCGTCATTGGCCATGCCGGAGTTAATTTCGATATTAATTCGAGGAATCTCGCGCGATTCCGTCCAATTCGAACGGTGTAATATCATTTCTTCGGGCGCACTCTCGAAAATCGATACTTCCGTGTAATTTACGAGCCGTCGATTCGCGAGATCGACGCGTAATTTTATACGGAATTCCTGTCGCAGCGTCCTTCGATCGCTATCTTTATTTAATTTTATCACAAACTCTTTCGAGTCGCGCGAGAGAAGCGTCTAGCGGTATCGAACGGATCACCGGTTAATATTGCCGCTTAATTAACCACGCCAGCCCGGACGAAGTCGGTTATTTAACGTATAGCACCGGCGCAAGTACATAACGGGAAATTATGCATGCCCGTACTAGCGCGCGATAGTCGGGAGCAGTCTGAATAGAGGAAGTCCGGAGAAGAGGGATGTTTTCCAGGACGATGCTACCCCCTAATTGCATGCCAGACACGACCCTCTTCCTTCTCTCTCTCCTTCCCTCTCTCTCTTTCTCTCTCACGGAGTATTTGCGAGTCGCCCATCACCACCCCTCGCGACGGGCCATGCCACTCCGGAAACGTGGCATAAGAAACGTTATTGCGCCACTCCATGAAATTTCCTTCTACGCTCCCACCTCTACTCACCCTCCTGTCCCTTATTCCATCTCCGTTCCTCTTCCCCGTGGCAGCTTGTATTCGAGAGAAAGCCGTCCACCGAATATATTGCTCTCTTTTCGACGGCTCGTTAATATCCTGAAAATAATATCGGAAAACGGAAGGGTTGGGTACATAATTCGAGTAAAAATTAGTTCGAAAGTCGTCGTGCTTTTTATTTGACTTTTAAGCATTCCCGTGGTCCGTGCTTAAATGATAAATAAAGAATATTTTTCGAGAGGCCGCTTCAACGTGGTTGCTCGTTCGACGGGGCTCGCGAGTCCTGCCGGTCCTGGCAGTCCTGTACCTGTTGATCCCTCACCGAGCTCCTCCCCTGTAGTTCCGTTCCACGCAGGGGGTTTAAATAACAACCGGTAGGACGGGGCTTGGAATTATGCTAGCTTCTCGAAGGGTGATAAAATATAGTGGGTGTATCGTGCTTCGCGAGGACGCCGTTGCAGTCAGCCTCTCTTCTCTCTTCTTCTTTTTCCTCTCACTTCTCACCTCTCTCTCTCTCTCTCTCTCTCTCTCAGCTTCCCCGGCGAGCATCGACTAGCGTAAGAGTAGAAGAGAGAAGCGAGCCATCCCATGGGAAATCAGAGAAAGATGCACTACGGCTCCCATCTCCCTTTTCTCACCTTCACCCTCGACTTTCCATTCCTCCTTTCCCCTTTACCCTCCTCTCGCTGCGAAGACTCTCCTAGATCGTGGAACACGCTCGCACGATTCTTTCGCGAGAGTCCAACGCGAAGACGATCCTCGAGCGAGAAGCGCGAAATGGAAGCGCTTATCGATAAATGGAAGCTATTGTGTGTGCGTTTGTAAGGCGGAGAAAAGAAATCGCGGAAAATCTTATTGGCTCTCGCGGAGATTGGAATTTGAAAAATTTCTTTGAGCTCGGCGACACCGACAGATTTTTATCGCTTTCATTCGCAAATTTAGTGGCTAACGAAGCGGGAAAGGCAATCTTTCCGTCTCTTCCTTTTATTTTCTCCAACCCTTCCCATGACGGTCCTTTGTAAGAACGAGCAACCTCGAGGACTTCTCTTCTTCTTCTTCTTCTTCGCTTTGCCGCTTCCGCGAACAGACATAGTAGTTCCTAGACGGCAGAGGGAAGTCTTGTAAAATAGAAGAGGTTGCGAGCGTGTACGTACAGTGCGCGCGTTATGTGCACGTGACGATGCCGAACACGAGAAACCACTCAAGCAACCCGTTGGGATACGTTCTTGGTAATAGGGCGTCTTCTCTATCTCTATTTCTCTCTTTCGCTTTTTCTAAGAGCCTATACTTCCTTCGTTTGTACATCGAGAGCTTTCTACTTCGATCACGTAACTTCTTTATCAACGATACTCGTTAAAGTAAAAAGAAAAAAAAACGTATTCAAAAGTTATCAATTTTTATTCGGTAGTAATAGCTTACTTTACGGACACCCGTTAGATTAAGGACATTGAACGACCCACTTAATTTCTCGGAAGGACTCCGGCATACTGACCTATATAATTTCTTGGAAAACACCTGTCGTACTACGAGCCGCAAAAAAAGAAGGGTTCGATGGTACCCGCGTATGCGCTAGCGGTAAATTTCTTTGGTACGAGTACGCCTATATACGATTCCCGGAATCGGACTCGGCTCGAAGCCGAACGGCAAAAAATTGTTGTTCGTTTTTTTACTACGATGAGATTCCTAACGCCTGCCATATATGGCACGCAGTTCGCCTAAATAAATTCCAAGAACCGTATATGGGTCACCGCTCCCGCGAACGTATATATCGGGTGTCAGAAAAGTACGATCGCGTGGAAAACTCGTCGGAACTCGTATGGGATCGTTTTAAAGGATTGAATTTCTATCGATACGAGCGACGATTCGTCATGTCGTAGACGGGACCATCGCGGTTCGCGTCGGATCGGTAGAAATGTAGGACGAAATGAAATTAAGCTCATTCGAGTTTACGGATCAGTGAGTTTATTTCGTTTCCCACCACGGGATTCGATTACAATTGCAGTGTCCTGTATTCGCGAATCTTGATAATTTCGTCGTCCAATGAAGAGCCCTCGTTGCTCTTGGAAAGTGCCGCACGGCAGTGCCGGCTCGCGATAGGACGCAGTTTCGTCGCAATTATCGGGAAACACTCCGCCCGTGTGAATGATCGCTAATGCCTAATTAGACGCCATTATTCATCGCGCTCTATTTGGTCTATGACTAGCGATATGGAAGCTATCGCTGATTTTCTATTACGTTTCTCTATGATTTCGCAATACAAAAAGTATCTACTATCTTATCGAACGTGCTTTGCGCTAGTCATTGTTTGTTTACGAGGAGATAGAAGTTGTTATTTCCGCATACGCCGACGGATTGGAACTTTTTTCCGTTAGTAGTTAATTTAATGTTAATAACAGCGTACACAAAATCGAGGACTATAGAAATGCACGATGATAAGGTTTAAAGACGCTTGAGATATGTCCAGAGCCCATCTTCGGGTGCCGATAATATACCGAACAAGTTTATCTTCAGAGGATACGCGGTCTTCGGATTACGTTCGATCTTGTATCTTCTCAGGAGCGTGACCAGGCCGGCCTTGGTCTGTAGCAGAGCCATTCTCATACCAACGCAAATTCTGGGCCCTTCGCCGAACGGCAAGTAGCAGAACTTGTTCACGGTAGTTTTCCTCTCGTCGCTCCATCTGTCGGGGTCGAAGGTCTCCGGATCGGGCCAGTATTTCGGATCTCTCTGTAGATCGTAAACCGGGACGATGATCTTGGTACCGGGCTCGACTCGGCAGGTCAGCCCGTCGTTGCCTCGAAGCTCGCACGTACTCGTACAGATTTTGCTCATTTGATTCAGTATGGTGTTCAATCTCTGCGACTCGCAGATCACCTGATCCAGATAAGTCATCTCCTTCAAGGATTCGTAAGTGATCTCGCCGTTGTGCTTCGCCAAGACCCTTTGAATCTCTTGGCGTACCTTGTCCTGAATGTCGGGATTACGGGAGAGCTCGAAGGTGATGAAACTTAGGGTAGTCGAGGACGTTTCGTAGCCGTCGACGAAGAACGAGAGAGCGTGACCGGTCAAAGTCTCCTCGTCGAACTTTTCGCCTTCGCTCTTCTCGAGATCGACCATCAATTGGAAGAAATCGTTTCGCTTCTCGCTCTCGCCTCTTCTAGTCTCTATCACCTGCTTCACGATCGTCCTGAAGAAGTGGTCGACCTCCTTCGTTACGAATTTGACCTTGCAGACTTTGTTGAGTATCGGTATGAAGAACACGATCGCTTGGAGCATGCCAAGGCCCGTGGACGGCTCGAAAATCTGGCGGCCTATCTCCCGAAACGAGTGAGGGTTCGGCTTGTCCTCGAAACAGTAGCCTTCGATACCGAATCCCGCGTTTGCCACGACCTCGCCGGTGAATCGCGCGTAGAGATCCTTCATCTCGAACGCGACCCTCTCGCCTGGGGCGATTTTACTCTCCAAGAAGGCGTCGAATTTCTTGCAGACGTTTCGCACGGTCTCCGAAAGTATCTTCAATCTCATGCTCGAGAAAGCGTAGGTGAGCCTCTTTCTACCTGTCATCCATTCCTCGCCATACGTGAAGAACGGATTCTTCGCCATCAGAGGATCGAGCTTACGATCGACTTTGGTCGCGTTCTCGTGAAACTTTGGAAACTCCGTCTGGAGAACGGCCTTCACCAAATCGGGATCGCGTAATAGTAACCCCGGTGTCATGCCGTCGTAGTAACCTACCATGCTGGAGTCCTTGAATGCGTGATACCAAACGTTAGTGATCTCTGACAGATTCGTTCGGAAGAGAAAGATCGGCAGCAGATTTCCCGCGATCGGAACCACACCTGGCGCCGTGGGCACGCCTCGTCTCTCCCAATAATTATAAGTCCATTTCCAATAGAGGTAGAGGGCTAGCAGCCCCCCGAGAATAAGGGACACCACCAAGATACTCATGATGATCGTTGATCTTCCGATCCGGCTCGAGCACTCGCGAGCAGAGACGTAGAGAAGATCCGCTCGCGCTCGCTTATCGCGTTCTACTGTTTGACATTGCGAGAGAGGATCAGGTTAGATAGATCAATTACCACTACGATCGGGGACTCTATATACGTGTCATAAGTGGCTGAATAAACGCCCACGAATTATCTCAACGGCACGAGCTTTTTTTCAAGACCACGGCTGCTCTCGCGTGCTTATCGTCGAGACGCCAGTCAGGCCGGACTTTAAAAAATTTCGATTAGTTACGAAACAACTGCGCCTCTCGTCGCTCGAAATTGGTAGGAGAAGAAAGCGAGGAATATGATTATCGTGAATAACGAGACGCTGCCTCGTCGTTTTAATTATATCGCTCGATGTCATTCCCAAGGTTTATCGGAATTCTCATACGGACGCACGCACACGGAGAATTATCGGGGTAGCGCTTAAATAACGAGGAGATAAATAACGAGGAGAAGGTAGAATCGTAGATTGCTCCTATCATCGCTTTACGTAACGCAATCGAGAGGTTACACACGACAATGCTTATGAACGGGAGCTGTTTTCAATTGCGCTTGAAATGACGAAGCATAAGTCCGTCGTGTCACGTGCGATATTTACTCGTAGAAGATACCAAATGTTCTTCTTTTAAATAAACGATATAATCGAGCTAACGCGTCTTCTTCTCCGTCCTCTCGTTGATCGTTCTTTTTTGCGATTTCGTGTTACAGATATAAATATATCGTTCGGCTAATGCAGTCGCCTCTACGGAGTGGTGAACTTTATGAAAGCTTCGGTAAGTACCTACCCACGAACAACTCCCGATTTACCCTTTTCAAACGATGCAGCGTGTATCAACGGACCCGGGACTAATGGCAAAGTAGTATCTTCGTTTACGCGAGCGCACGGTCCGAACTATCGGCAAACTGTTTTGCTCCTCGAGAAGCAAACTCTTACTTCTCGCTTCATGATGCATCATCCGTTCTATACACGCGAGAGCGTGCAAGAGAACGAGAGAGAGAGAGAGAGAGAAAGAGATAGAGAGATAGAGAGAGAGAGAGAAAGAGATAG
>JAIFRP010000038.1:3842443-3855512 GCA_032403825.1 Odynerus spinipes | reverse complement strand
GAGAGAGAGAGAGAGAAGCGATGCCATCGCGAAGCTGCTTTAAACGAGAGGAAAAGAAAGAAAGAAAGAAAACGACGGACAGGCGCGGGAAAATTTATGGCCGACGGTTATTCGAAAAGTTGCTTCCTGATAAGGGAGAAGCTTCGGGATACGGTGCAAGTTGCATCGGGAAGAAAAATTGGAGAATAATAGCTAGGGTGGATAAGTAGTAAATTGGGGGAGAGAGCTTTCGATGCCGAGTGGATTTATTGGAAATGGAACCTCCGGTCGGGAGAGAGAAACGAAAGGCGAAATGACGCGTGCGTGCGCGAACGAAAATCACGGGAAGAATTGAAGAAGGAAATGTAAAGTGACCCTTGCAGGTCGAAAGAGCTACGAAGGGCCAACGACCCCTCCTTACCCTTTGACCTGGCCCCCGAACCTCCACTCTCTGTCCCTACAGTTTCTTTCCACCTCCTATGGGAGTCTCGTCGAGGAGCATCCTCTCGACCGGAAGTGCTTCGCGATGCAACTTGCCGTCACCGTGAACACCACCACGGGATACCGCTCGAGTATCGCGAAGAAAAACGCACGGGGGATCGATCGGTTCCCGAAAGTGCCCTCGAAGAATCGACTCGCGCCGTGGAATAATAGGAACTCGATATATAGGTATAGATATATATATATATATGTATGCATAATAAGTATCCCTCGGGCCGGTAGTCGCCCTTTGAACTCGGTAGCCATCCGTCTATCTCGCGCTCCAACTTCTGCGAATCTTTCCACGTAGCGTATATTATTAATTTTATGTAATCACGTAATTCGCGCTTACCGAGCCGCGAGCAATTCGCGTAGGAGCGAAAATTATTCATGAAAATAATTCAAACAATTCCTCGTCGTTTATTTCCCGCAAAGCGAGCCGCAGGATATTTCGTATGCGCGGGACGTATATTGCTCTTTCTCTCGTGATTATTAAAATATTGTGAATAATTATTCGCGTTAAAAGATAGAAAGAAAGAAAGAAAAGTAACAATGAAATAGGTCGGATTCAAAAGCGAGGTTAGAAAAAGTCGACGTCGAGCTCGTCGGAACGATGACTCTCGTCTTTACGAAACTAGCGGAAGCGTCGATGAATAAGCGGAAATATTAAAGAGCGCAAGGTAATCAATTACGAAGTGCCGGTAGTAGCGCGCTCCGTGGAATATCGCGATGGAATTCTTTCCAAGGTTCGTAGAAAGAGGGTATAGTCACCCTGCCCCGTTTCCAGTGACGAATGAATCCCATAAAGTTTCTCTCCACCCTCGTGCGAGTCACCGCGCTCTACCGTACTCGATAAAATCTACAATTATGCTTACGAAACGCATCGGAGATATTTCACGTTATTTTACCTCGCTTCTTCTCTTTCCCTCTCCTTCTCCGCGCCATGCTTTTTAACGTCAAACGAGAATGTACCGCCCACCTTTTTTCACCCCATAAACATCGAAACGCGATTCACGACGGAACTATCGAAGAGGGTGGTTTCTCACGTCACCGTACGATCTTAACGAACGGTCTTCGAAAAAGAGAGAGGAAGAGAGTAAAGAACTTTTTCTTAAAAGTAAAAAAAAAAAGAAAAGAAAAAAAAGGTAAAAAGTATTTACGAAGACGCGTATTTATCTTCATTTTCCAAGAGAACTTTGCTACCGCTACGTGTACTTCGAAAAATCACGAAAGCTACTCTTACTTTGGACCCTTCTTTTAGTTTCCTCCTTGGGTACTTACCACTCTCTTTCTTCTTCCGATCTTCACCGAAGCTCGTTAGCTTCGTCAAAGCATCCCAGTCACTTTTTGTGTCATACCGACATCGTCGTATTAAATATTAATTATCGCTCCTTCGCTTATTATCTTCGCTTCGGTCACTACCAACGAATGTATCCTTCCTTACGCCTTTTCAACTATTCTGCTGAATCAAGAATCAAAGGAAACGTTTCTCTTTCTTCTATTCTCGAGCTGGTGGTACTCTGGCTGCTTGAAAGAGAATAGTGCTCGTTCAAAAGCCAAAGAGAGAGCGAGAGACGTATATCGAGTACATATATTCGCCATCGAGAGAATGCACTCGATAAGACCAACCACGAGGCCAGTGTACCCTATTGATTGGGCTGCGGCATTCTGTATTGAATTCCAGCAGTAATCTCCAATGGACCACATATTCGTACTCGTGCCAGTATCCAAGAGAGAGAAAGAGACAGAGCGAGATACACACACAGAGAGAGAAAGAGAGAGAGAGAGAGAGAGAAAATCCTGTCAATTATACATCAACGCACGATCGTGTCAGGATTACGCTTTCCGAACACGAACGACACGAATCACGATGAAGATCGCTTTCAAAACCGAGCGAAATATCCGAAAGCGTGGAGAACGCTGAAAAATTTCCTTCCCTCTTACGTAATGCACGAACATGGTGAAAGAGAAGCTCAGCTTGGCGAGGGTTCAACGTACGTTTTATCGTGGCTTACACGAGCAAAGTAATAAAATGCAAGATAGTCCCATAAACTCGCGCCTTTATGCGAGTAATTATGTTAATTTCCGATCGAAAGACGCCTCCACTTTTTATTTTATGCGCCGGGAGCACGACACGGGGGGTGGAACGTTGAAAGAGATTGTTTTTGGTTTACCTCCTACGCCGTTCGTATTTACGTTCGTTCTTTACCTCTAAGAAATTTCTATCGCGGTCCATCTCGCCCCTCCCTCCTTCTCGTTTCCCGCGTAAACAAGTCGTTCCTTCGTCTTATCTGCTCGATTAGAGCGACTACTTGTTCGCTTGGGAAATTCCCCCTTCGCGACTTCTCGTCTAAATACTCGAACGTTTCGCGAGTAGGAAAGTTTCGAAATTTCCTCGGTAGCTTTCGAAAGAAAAGAGAGAGAGAGAGAGAGAGATCTCTGGAGAAATTCGAAAAGTGGGAATAAAAAGAAGGGCGAGGGAGACGATTCAATGGGGGAGGGGTCGGATAACAATCGACTCGTCGGCGTTATCGACCGCGGGCCGACGTCTTCGCGTGGTTTTAGATGACACAAATTCCCAACGGTTGATTCATACCTCGCATGATCGGGGGTTGTAGCAGTGATATAGCCACGGTGCACGCACGCAGTAGCAGTGACTAATAAAGAGCAGTTCCAGGGATTACGAACACCTATGCCGAGTTACAAAGCTCGTACGTGTATCTCGACGCGACGTTTCGTCGAAGTTGCATCGTGGTAAAGAAAGAAGAAAGAAAGAAAGAAAAATGGAAAAACGTGGTCGTGCACGTAGAGGCTCTTAAAATGTAAAACTGAGACTGGGGCTTTCTCGGCGTGTCGAAATTTCACGAAGATACGTTCTATCTTTCGAAGCGATCCGTTCGCGCTCGAGCTCGGTAGGCGGAAGTGACTTTAAAAATCTACACGCGAAAGAAAGAGAGAAGGAAAGAAGGAGGAGAAGAAGAAGAAGAAAGTACATAGTTGCAACGCACGTAAAAGTAAAAAATGCATCGTGATCCGCCTGCACCGACCGCAAGGCGCCAGTAGTAAGAGCACGCGATGGTACGGCAGGATGACGTCACCGGGCGAGTCGAACGGAGCCGAGCGAAACCGAGATAGACCGAGGGGCGCCGCTTCGTTCACCGTCGCTGTTCAGTCTCTATCCGACCGTCGTACGGTTCGTGAGTACTTTTTTCATCGACTCGCTTGCTATTTTTCTCTCGTATCGTTTTACCCTCCTACCCCCTTTCGATGATCGATTCCGTACGATCGTGACACCGTTGACCGGAGCACGAGGTGAATAAAGAAATCGAGGGGGTCTCGGTACGGTGAAGCGTGTATCGTTCAATCTGTGCGCCAGTGGCGGTGGTGGAGGAGGAAGAAGAGGGAAGAGGTGGTGGAAGAGGAGGTGGAGGAGGAGGAGGAAGAAAAAGAAGAGGGGAGAAAGCGAGCACCAAAAAGCATCATCGGTATCGCCGTCGCCGTCGTCGTCGTCATCTTCCTCTTCTTACTGAAAACTTTCTCTCTCTCTATATATATATATATCGCTGACAAACGGGACGATCTTGTTGGCGCAATTAGGGGGAGGAAAGTATCGATTGCCCCGTTATAAATGAATAACAATCCCAGTGCGGTTGAAGTCGAGCTGGTGCCGCGACTACCGTTGCACGCTGATCTTCGTGGTAGCTGACTGTAAGTCGATCGACGTTTTATTCCTTCCATAACCCCCCACCCCTACCCTCCGCGTTCTCGCGTGTCCTCGTTTCGGCGAATCGAATCGACGCGATAGCGGCTCGTGCCAGAATATCATCCACGTTGCCTCGCGCTTAGAATTCGCGCCTAGAAAATAGCTAGCCTTAGACCGCGCGCTCCCCGTTCGAAGAAAAGCCACTAGGACTTTGACTTACCGCATTTGCGCAATCGACTCGCGGCCGAGTCGCCGAATCGATAGAAAACGCGCGATGCTTTCGCTCGGTATGCTTACGTAAAGACTTCTTCCTTTCCCACGTTCGAGGATTTCTTCTTCTCGTCTTGTTTGTTTTTTATTTTTTTATTTTTTTTATTTTTTCATAATCGACCATTATCCTAGATAGTGGAACCGTCCGCGATCGTTCGAAGCGTTCACCGTGTTTATCGAGCCGCATCTTTGCCTCGTTCAAGCTGCTCGACGTTTTGTGAAATGGATCACCGAGCGGAAAATAGCGTTTCTCGCGCGCGAGACCGGAGAGAGATGAATCTTCCCCATCGCGCGTTTCGATCTTTCTAAAATATTCTGACGTACGTCCCATCGCGTCGGCCGAGCTTCACCGTGGCCATGAATTAGCAACGTGATTAGCTGTGATATCGCCTAATTTCTGGGTAATAGTCTCGCATTGTTAATTCATCGTTCATCATTACATAGATGTCCGGTCGAGCTCGGAGTGTCTCGATGGAAATTCTAATTTCAATTCCCTGACTTTAGCTTCTCTTTTCTTCTCTTTCTCTCTCTCTCTCACACACACACACACACACAAAATCTCTCCCCTCTCTCATTCTCTCTCTCTTGATTTTCGCGAAGGACAAAGAGGGCTTCGCGTAAACGGCCATAAAACAACGAACTCCCGCGTGGAATACTTAAGCGATCCTACACGCGTACGGGGAGTCTACGTGAAATCCTTCGTACTCCTGTTTCTCTACTTAACGTTAGGGCGCTCGTCAAAGTTTCACGAACGTACACACGCGTACATACGTACGTACCTACCTACGGTGTAGGTAGTGAAACGTCGAGACGCGCGAGGGTGGATACTACGAAGGATGGTAAGAGATGGTGGTAATGGTGGTGGAGGGGGAAGGTGGAGGGTGAAAAGGGCGAGATGGGGAGACGAAGGGATGGTCGATAAAAGCTGCCCTCGCGTGGCTGCGTTATTACGTATAAAGCGGGGATCGCGCGCTTCATGACTGCACTCTCTTTTTCGCGTGTGCACGCACAATGTGCATGCCATCGGGCCCTCTCCCTCTTCCTCTCTCTCTCTCTCTCTCTCTCTCTCTCTCTCTCTCTCTCTCACGTTTCCCTCACCTTCCGTGCCGTTTAATAACGCCGATCGAACGATTAATCTCGAACGGTCCTACCTTCCGTGTAAGCCGGAAGTGAATTCCTTTTTTTCCTCTCTCGTTCAGCCGTTTTTCGATAAAGGGTAATCTTTCTCCCTAAATTTTCGCCTATCGAGTTTTTATTTTCTCTTTCTTTTCATAACGTCGAGCTTAGCAGCCGTCGTAGATCCGACTCGGTGGAGCCAGCGTTAAGAATAGATCGGAAGGCTAAAGAAGAAGGCTCTCTAGTACTAAAAGGGTTGCCACGCTTGGTCGACCGATAAACGAATTAAATCGAGACGATTTCGATGGCGGCAAGAGGGTAAAAAAGAAGAGGGATAAATTTGACGTTTCACCGATCGATTCGAGAGGGCACGAAAAGTACGCTGCCTCCGGAGGAGTTCGATATAGGTACATATAGAGAGAAAGAGAGAGAGAGAGAGACCTTGTCACGATTCAGCTTTTTCTCTCTTTTTACTCTTACTCGCGCACCCGCTCGCTCGTCGTCGAGGCGGGCACCACTTGGCGCCATTCTGATTTTGCGACAATCGTTAATTAAAGCCGAATGGCCTCTAGAGCACTCGCACTTGCACTCGTCAAAGTACCCCTCTCTCTTTGCCGTTCAATGCCTCGTTAATCGCGTCTCGTCGCCGCTGAAACGGATTTTAGATTCTCGCCTGCGCTTCGGATTTTTCGCTCGACCTTTTTTCCTTTTTTTTTT
Organism: Odynerus spinipes; assembly: GCA_032403825.1. Classification (NCBI taxonomy): domain Eukaryota; kingdom Metazoa; phylum Arthropoda; class Insecta; order Hymenoptera; family Vespidae; genus Odynerus; species Odynerus spinipes. Next base: position 3,849,247 of record JAIFRP010000038.1, on the reverse strand, counting down.
CGCGAACTCCATCCGAAAAATATCGCGGTAAGAGTTGTATTAACGAAATATATGGAGAATTGTAAAAGTTTGGTAGAAGGTCCTTTAGGCGAGCGAAAACTTTCGAAGAACGTCAGGAATTTGTAAGAAGTCGGGAGAAAATTTACGATCGCCGTAGACATGGTAATGAGGCACGGACACGGATAGAGAAAAGAAGAAGAGACTCGAATGAAAAAGTCAAGGCCCTCGCGAGCGCAGTTATTCCACCGTGGTGACGTACCTTGATTCACTTTCTCCCCGAGACCGTGATCATCGGCAGACGAGCGCGATCTTGCTACCTTCTAAAATTAGAATCCACTTCACGCGTCTGATCCCTCCCATTCCTCTCCCCCTTCTCTCTATTTTTCTCTTTCACTCTCTCACTCGACACCGACAACGTCTCGTGAGTTTGCCTGCCGCGTTCCCCATCCAATCTCCATCTCTTCCCTCCTTTGATCGTTTCCCGGTGCTGGTTGGCTTTCCTTACGAAACTCCTCGCATCAAACCGAGTAAGATCGATGCCTTTCTAATTTACGGGATTCGAGATCGTGAAAATGCGCTCCGCGTGCGCGTCTCCCCCGAACTCGATTATTTTCAACGCACGCGTCTCGAAAGTAACAACGAAATTCGTGCTCCGAAATTGGAATTCCCTTCGCTCGCGCGGTCCTCCTTTTTCGCTTTAGCGTTCGACATTTTGTTATTCACCTTTCTCTCTCTCCTTCCCTCTTTTTCATATAACTCGAAAACAGTGAAAGAGACTCGCTTCCTCGAAGCGTCCCAAAAAGCAGGTAGAGAGCTTTGAAGTAAACAACGGCGTGCGTCGTGGCTGGTTATAAAAAATTTGCATTTTTCAAAAGAAAGATCAAACGTCCTGCTACTACGATTAAGAAAAAGAGAGAAAGAGACAGGGAAAGAAACGAGGAAACGCGCGCTCGTCGGCATTATGTCGTTCAACGACTCGTGAGAGGACGAAAGAAGACGCCTCCTCGTGCGTGCCGGTTCGCGTGTTCACAAAAACGAGACAGAGAGATAGAAAGAGGGAGGGAGAGAAAAGGTTAACCTACTTGATCGCGAGCCAGCAGTTTTGCCGTAACGCTGGAAACTTTCTTCGGCGATTGTGATCTCTTTACCGAACGTGCTAACGCTTATTATTTATATGTCGAAAGATCCCGACTGAAATGGCAACGGAAATCTTTCCAAACGAGTCGTACGCGATCGAATGGATAACCCTAGGACAAATTGTTCTCCGCTACGATAAATCGAGACACGGTAGTCGATGGACACGCGTCATCGGGCGAACTAGAAGAACGAAACGACGTGCTCGATGAAGCGGATCGTAAAGGCGAACGCTCGTAAATGGCGTATCATCGATCACGAACGATCGGGATCTAAAGCTATCGAGGGAGTAAACAAGAAAGAGAGGGGGGCGGGAGAGGGAGAGGAGGGAGAGTGAGAGATAAAGGAATTACCTACGTACCGTAATCTTAAATTGGGTACATTTCCGGCAAGGTGTATTACTCCGTGCTCGCGTAGGCAGTATTTAATTACAAAGTCTCGGATCGTTTAACGTAACTGACTTTACGATCTACGTAATATCCGGCCCTGACGATTTTCGCTCCAGGTATCGTCGCGCGCCGTTTCGAACGTGTCTGCTTTCCATTAACACCCGGAAAGCATTAGGTGTCCTAACGGTAATAGAAGCTCTCGTCTCTATGCTCTAAGATAACAGCAGGTGCACAGATATTCTCTATCTTCCTCTCCACCCCCGACTGGATACAACGATTGTTTGTATAAATGCGTGAGATCGGGAGAGAGAACATTTTCTCTCTCTCTCTCTCTTTCTTTCTCTTTCTCTCGTCGAGCTTATTCTCAAAATCGTTTTAATTCAAACGAGAGGGAAATGGTAATCTTTGGAGTACCCGCTCACGATGTCTCTAAACATTTTCCTTAAATTTCGAAACTTCATCTTTATCTAGACCGTTGACAAGATTCTCGCATTCACTGAGAATAGAGAAGCGCTCGTTCCGTATTCTAACGATCGAAAATTCCATTACGTCCGACTTTATTCATAGCCTCTCTCTTTCTCTCTTTCTCTCTCTCTCTCTCTCTCTCTCGCCTTCTTGCTATCTCACTATTCCGCTATCTCAAGAGAGACGCGAAACATTCACCTCTGGTGTTCCTTTTGATCTACGATTCCTGTCTGAATTATCTCGAGTCTCTTTATCTCCCGAGATACGAAAGATTCAAAATAGCTTTCGGGCGAACGAGAGGCGGACGTTTACTCGCGAACGATTTAAGGTCGACCTCGACGTAGGTACGTAGTATATCTAAGACATATATCGGAAATGTGCAGAGAGACAATTAAGCGTGCACGCATACGAGGCGGCGAGACGTAGAAACGCGTTCGTTCGATTTCGGCCACACCTTAGATCCTATCGCGATGACCGTGCGCAACGGCCGTGGATCGTGGAGTTCGATGGTTATCGATAATCGAAGTGGCTCTTGCTCTCGTATTACCGATCGATCTAGATCGCCAGAAGAGATCGACGTAAACGAAAAGGGAACAGAGAGAGAGAGAGAGAGAGAGAGAAATGTTATACCGTACGGTCACGCAGTCCGATAATTTCTGCTCCCGTTAGAGGCCACGAGAAATAAGTTATATAAATGCACAGCCGAAAAGGAAGGCGGGAATTTGAAATGGAGCTTTAAAGGGCCGCGGACAGACGGAGGAGTCGGCGAGAAAAAGAATTTGGTTAAGTAATTCGAGCGGGTGAGCACTAGGGACGTTTCGAATACTAAAAAAAAATCTGTATTCGCGTGTACAAATCGAAGACGAATATTCGTAACATTCCTAAGAGGCACGCGTTAACGTTTAGTTCCCGTATCGCTGTACATCGGACCGAAAGAATTGCAAAGCGACGCGACGGTGCGTCGGAATCGCGGAGAAAAGAGGAAAGGAGCGGAGAGAAGCGGACATAGGTGGCCATGGCGAGCGGGTCGCCCTCGGAGTCCATAATTCACGCGCGGAAAAGGTAGAAAAGAACGCGAATAGGTACGGTAATGGTAATGCCGCGTGACACGTTCCACGTTAGCCGTGGAACATTGAGAAATTACCGAGACCAGACATCGCGCTGCGAGTCGCGATGAGTCACATGCACGCGCACGCTGCTCGCCCATAAATCCTCCAAATGGAATCCTCCCTCCTCCGCCTACGCTTCTACTCCTTCGACCTACTTCCTTCTCTCTCTTTTTCTCTCTCTCTTTCTTTCTTCCTTTCTTTCCAGGAGTTCCTCTGTCTCCCGGTAATACCTACAGGACGTAATCGGTGATCCACGGGAAGTCGGTACTCGCTCGATACGTCTTACCTCGTAGTTTTTTCTTTTTTTCTGTTTTTTTTATCAAAGCCTCTCCTATCCTTTTTCTCGATCCCCTCCGCTGTCTCGAAAAAGAAGGAAGAATAACGATCGAACGGTACACTTCTGGCACGGGCCACCTAACGAATATTAGCGGGTAAACCCGAAGACGAATTTTCTTGATTTAACAGCCGAATATTAACGAGATCGCTAATTAACGTGCACGATCTTCGAAACGTAAGAATTCGATTCGAGGCACGCACGAAACTCGTTCGTAAAAGTGCTTGGCTTTTGATCGCGCTTTATCGCGCAAGTTAGATTAAAATCTTGGTAAAGAAGGGAAAAGAGGCAAAGGAGAAAGGTGCGTTCACGAAAAAGGGAAGAAAGCCAGAGAGAAATTAAGGGAAGCGTAAGGGGGCGAGGGACTTTCCGGAGTTTCATAAAAAAAGATCGTAAAGTAACGCCGAGAGGAGAAGGTGGGCACATCGTGTGGGATATTTCGGCTCGCGAATACGAAAGTTTATTAACGTTCGTCGACCGCCCGGTTGATTCGATAGGAATCTTTTTTTTTTGTTTTTTGTTTAATATTTCCTAGCCGCTAATGATCGAATCCATTCGAAGCTCGTTCTTTTATCGTTCCCACGGGTATACCGAGAGAGCAACTATTCCCAAGGATTCGATTCGTACGTCGAAACTTTCTCGCAACACCGCGTAGATACCCTTCTTTCCTTTTTCTATCTTGACCTTCCTCTCCTCCTTCTCCTCCTCCTCCTCCTCCTCCACCTCCTGTCCGATCTACGATCTCGAGCTAGCGTCACGTCGTCTTGCGAAAGAACGATACACGTCATCCTTACCGTGTATTTATGTATCGCTAATGACTTTTTACTATAGAGCCAATTTATAGATCAAAAAGAGCCGACCTCGAGGAAATCCACGATGACGATTTCATCGGTCTAACAAACCGTTGAGAAACGATTACGAGAACGCGATCGTAAGGCCAAAGGTGCTCGCTCGAATTCGCCAATTCCGTGTAATACGTGTATTACGTTAATAACGTTAATTACTCTACCGTGGTATTATTAGAGCGACCTTTCCTCGAAGGTACTCGCAGCTCTGAAAAAATATTCATATCCCTTTTACATTTTAAGAGGGGGCTGTGTCTTCGGCACAGGGAGAACATAGCCATTGTTCGAGCACAGCGGTTGTTCAAACATAATCGAGCCATCGGACGCTTCCTCTCGATGGCATCGACTAAAGAAATGAACGAAGAAAGAAAAGAAGATAGGAGGAAAGCAAGAAAGAGATCAAATACTGTGTTAAGAGACAAGCCTTTTCCGAGCCAAATCGGTTCGGCAGGGGGGTCACCACGAGGGTGGAAGACGAAGAAGAGGGAGGAGGGCCGAGCAAGGTTCTCTCTCACCCTCTACCACCCTCTCTCACCCTGCAGTCAGGCAGTCAACCAGCCGATAAGACGTACGGCAGTGCTGTAGCTACGCGTTGGGGAGAAAGGCTGGACTGTCGACTCTCTCTCTCTCTCTCTCTCTCTCTCTTTCTCTCTTGGGGGCGCGTGGAAGGGAAAGAGGCTTCACAGGGTGGGTGGCGCGGAAGGGAGAGCAGAGGGAGGGCTCGCCGGTAGTATGTATTGATCGAGCGAAGAGAGGAGCACCCTCTCGGCTCTGCCGCACTCCGTACGGACGCCCACGTACACGCTCTTTCGGCTCTCTATACAATTCCTTTTCTCTTCTACTTCTTCCAATTTTGTTTTCATTCTTTTTTCTCCTTCGACGCTTTCGTTGTCCTCCTCCTCCTTCTCCTCCTCCTCCTCCTCTTATTCTTCTTTTCCACTTCCTTTCCTCCTTTCACGGCTCTTTGTTTCACCCGCTCGCTTTCCTAATCAACACCCGCAAATTGCGTCGTTAACGCGATTTTACGAAGCGTGCCAAATTTCACCCGAGCTTAGAGATAGATAGATAGATAGATAGATAGATGGATGGATAAATAGATAGAGTGAGAGGGAGGATTTATAGCGAGGCGTCGCGACGCCACCGCTGGCCCTTTGTCACTAGCGTCGCGTTTCGATAACTGTTCGATTCGACGCCGCGATTACTCCATCGAACGGAAACGGAGAACTATCGGTTGCGGTTTGTTATTCTATTTCTCTCCTCTCTCTCTCTCTCACTCTCTCTCTCTCTCTCTGTCTCTCTATCTTTCACGCTAGTCTCTCTTATTTTTCGAGGAAGGGTAAGGCGAGGAAAAGAACTATCGCGGTTCCGGCAGGATGGATAGATAGCGTAGTTCGCGGTGTAATTTACGGCACGGGCAGCTGCCTCGCGAGTCGCTCGCCTTACGACCTAATTGGGTTTAATTACACCTGACTGAAAGTTACGAGAGACGAGCCGAGGCTCGTGTATGTACGTTTGTACACCGTATACACACGTACGAACAATACTTACATACATATGTACTAAGCATATAGAGTCGGTGTACGTAATAGCCGGACTCGCGGTTCCCCGTCAGCCGATTTTGGTCGACGCAATTGGCCGGGACTTTATGACTCCAACGTTAATTAGTGTATCCTCCCTTCTCGCTAACTATACCTCGTTCGCGTGGATCGATTGCGGATAAAAATCGAAAGATTCGTAGATTTCCTTCCTTTCGTTTCTATCTTTTTCCTGCATCGTTTTCTTGCTTTTCCGTTTTATCTCTACTATTGTTCTAACTCTAGCCATTTTTATTACTATTACCTACTTACCTGTACCTTTCTGTTCCTATGCTCTTGCTTTTATTTTCATTTTTTTATATTAATCATATTTTACCTAGTTATTACCTGTAATAAATGCGTCTTCTATCTATATATCTATTTATCTATCTATCTATTTATCTATCTCGTTCCATTACCCCTCCAGCGTTGCGGATCCACGCGCAAGAATTTCCGCATAAGCTTCGAGATCGATCGATCGACTTTGCGGTTCGACCGCATTCGTGCGAGAAGAGAAATAGAGAGGGGTTTCTCTCTCTCTCTCTCTCTCTCTCTCTCTCTCTCTCTCGCTCTCTCTGTTTCAAAGCTTTGGCAAGTTTCCAAACCCGTGCCTTTCCTAACCCACATACTCTCTCGCGCAAAATAGTGTCATTAAGGTTGGCGTAGGATATATGACGGCAGCGAGAAAAGGACAAAGAAACGAGCGTGTCCATCTTTTTTTCCTTCTTCCTCCCCTCTTTCTTCATCTTCTTTCTCTTCTTCCGGCTTCCCTCAAAGCGAGAGAATCTCTTCGCGAAAAACGAAAACTCGTAACGCGCCGCGAATCCTCGACCGTAGGCCGTCTTCTCCCCTTTGACGCGAGTCGGGATCAAAGCGAGAGCGGCGGCTTTTTTCGAGATAAAAGCTTAATACCAAAGGCTCTTCTACTCCTCCTCCTCCTCCTCCTCCTCCTCC
>JAIFRP010000038.1:3788052-3817448 GCA_032403825.1 Odynerus spinipes | reverse complement strand
TGCACGAGTACGTATAACGCGCGATTTAACGAGGCACGTTTAACGGGCGAATTTGTTCGTGCGATGAATCGTTGAAATAGTTCCGTCTCCTCGATGAATCTCGCGTGGAACGTCTACCCATCGTAAAAGCGGCGTTTTATCGCGATGACATAAAATCAGCCGGCGCTCAGCGTTACGACGGCGAAGCGACCCGGGAGATTCGGGTATTAAGAGAAATAATTGCATATCCGGAAGACGGAAGACCCGTGCGGTTCCATTTCAGAGAAAGTACGAGTACGAACTTCCTGAACACGCACCGTTCCATAGCGCAAAAGTATCGCCGGGTGCTCGCGCTCGTGCTGTCTCGTTAACGTCACACCTCTTTCCTAATCGTGACAATAGCGCGCGTCTTGATCGCGATTACGCTAGACTACGTAGTAAACAGTTACAACGCTCGGTAATTCCATGGTCGAGGAAGGCATCGAGGAAGGAATCGAGGAAGGAATCGAGGAACGATAATTCTTGGTCTCCCGACTGTTATTAGGGGACGACGAGCTAGTCTTTATAATTTATTAATTATTGTTAGGAAGATAAACGCGCGTGGGTCTTTCCCGAGTCACCTTGAATCGCCTACGTATTCTTTATATCGAATAATCGATGAAAACGTTCGATCGTCTTATTTTTAAATAATAAAAAAAAAAGAAAATGAATGCAGTGGATGACTAAGAGGACATCGACTGACTCGGCGAGACTCGCGGTTACGCATAGTGGGATCCGCGAGACAAAGGAGTCACGAAGGCGAACGCGGATGGTTCTTTTCACGTAGGTCAAAAATAAGGTGACGGACAAAACGCGGAAAAATAGGCGAAAGAACAATCGAGCGGGCGAGCAGCAGGCAGGCAGGCAAGCAGGCAGGTCGACTGGCTGGGTGGATGGCTGCCGGGCAAGCAAGCAAGCAAGCAAGCAAGCAGGTAAGCAGGCAGGCAGAGCGTGGTGCCGGGTATTGTCTTTGACGTTGGGTTGCCTAAGTGGCTTGTTTCCACGCTTTCGTGGCTTTCCGTTCGTCGCTATTGCTTCTTCGTGTCTATGCTCGAATTTCCAGCTACGCGCTACCGATCTAGTCTGTTATTCGCTAACAATTGTCCGAAAACGGATACAATAGGGAACGAAGATAAAAGTTCGTGCTTCTTTTATGTCTTTATAAAGACGATCATAAAAGACACCATTTTATTGTCTTTTCTCAGAATTCCTGGCATTTTCTAAAAGTCGAGAAAAGGGAGCTCGATTACGAATAATGAAACGGTCTCTTATCGATGTACGTGCTCGACGCGCGAAACAACCATTCGGTGAGACTGCACATTGTTTCTCGACGAGCGACCAATTTCATGGTATCTTTCCGTTCGCGCTCGGACGCATTCGTCGTGAAAAGTGCATTCGAAAATGATCGTCTCGCATGGACCCGTGCCCCGATTCCGGCGAAATCTCCAAGGAGAAACGCGTACGTGCGAGATCTAAACGCGTGCGGCTTCTTTGCGCGCATCGACCGACTGACTTTCATTTTTCTTTTTATTTTTCTGCTCTACACACAGGTTTTGCTTCTCGGGTAGAACAAAATAAGTTTTTATAAGAATCTCGTAGGATCAGCCGCTTCTCGGATATAGACCAGGAAAGAGATTAAAAGCTTTGAAAACATAAAACTTATTTAAACATAATTTATCTAAACATTATCTTATCGAACCTAGCGCGACAAACTCAGTACGAAACTTTCTTAAAGAAACCAAATTGTACCATAAAATTATTTAAAACACTAAATGTAACCAGTGTACAACCAACCACTCACAACGGTTTCACGTTGTCGCTAATAACCTTATGTAGTTGATGCGACAATAAACCATTATTTAAAAAAAAAGAAAAAAAACAGTACGATCTTTAATATTTCCGAATTAAAATTTGCGGTGTAAACCTCCCAGACAATTAAGTTGGCTGCTCTTCTACCTCTTCCTCATTACCCCGTTTTTTATTTAAAGACGCAGAACGAGTACATACAAATGGAATGGCGCGGAGAACGCGTATCGCCCATCGTGGAAATTGGTAGAGTTTACTTCTTCCGGGTTTTTCGAGTTTCGTAATGTGTTTCCTCCCCCCCCCTCCTCTCTAGCCAACACGAACCCTCCTCGTTACTTTTACGTAGATACTACGTACGTACGCGAACGTTTAAACGTATAAAAGATCGTTCGAGTTCTCACTACTGTTTTATGCGATTGCGATTGCGATTGCGAGCTAAAGCTATAGATAACGACGTTTCTCGAGTGAGCTCGGTAAAACCGTAATTACGAAAATTCGCACGTTTCTCTCTGTCTCCTTCTCCTACCCCCGTTTCTTCACGCCTTTGTTGGAGAGCCTGACGTTTTAATGAAAACGTTAGAAACTAATTGTAAGACGAAGAAACTCTCTCGCGTCCTGGATCGTACGGTTTCGTTGAATAACCAAAGAAATTTCGAAGACAAACGATGAAGATACCGTAAGGTGTGTATATATATATATAATTATATACATACGTATATAAGGTATATAGACATATACATATGTATGTACACGCTTACAGTCGTAAACAGCGGAAGAGATAACGATTCGGTTGTATCTTTGTCGGAATCGTGCTCGTAATCGATCGATCGATCGAACTTATGATAATACATAAGAATATAACGGGTAGCGCTTCTAGAATTATCAGAGAAACCAGCGAAGAACCGGAGTGGGGATAATGTATAGTAATCTCTTTAATGCCTTTTAACGCGATGAAAATAGCGGTTTGATGCGTGTGCGCGTAGGTGACACGACGGTAACGCGCCTTTTACCTTAACGAAAAAGTTGTCGATCGATGAGACGAATTTTGTTCTACAGAATTCGACGAATTTTCTCGCCCGATAAAACTACAACCTCCCGAAATTGTCGCGTAAAGTAAAACTAAAGTGGTAAGTATGGTGCGCAAGATAAAAGTAAGAAAAAAGAAAAAAAAGAAAAAAGTGCATTGTGCAGTTCGAACTTACAATCCGACTCACCTCCAGTTTCGCGGCATATTCCTCGGTCAGTAGCTCGCTTTGCCTAGTCAGTTCCTGATTCCTCTCGAGCAAGGCTTTGCCAAGTTCAGCGGCGAGAACGAGATCTCTCTCGCGTTGCTTCAGCAACTCGCTCGGATCTTGAAGGGCGTCCTCGTGATCGAGCGAGCTTCTCCTAGTTTGTAAATCCAATATCATGTCCTCGAGAGCGTAGGGCTCTACCTGTTGGCACTCCTTCTTCGGCAACATCCTCGAAATTCTCGAGATCTTTTTTTTTCTATTTATTTCGTTTTATATATACGACGACGACGACGACGAGTCGATCGCTTCTCCCTCGAAGTGATCGCGTTTTCGACGTAAAAGATCGCCATGGACCGTTGCCAAACACTAGAGACTCTTCTATTCGACGAGAACAATGATGATAAACTCGCTAAAAATCCAATTGTTTTTTTTCTACAAGGTCACTCTCGATTCTTTTTTTATACTATCGTTGAATATTCGTTATCGGAACCACTTGGAGTATCGAACGCGAGGAAAGACGCTACAGTTATGCGCGAAGGTCGTGCTTCCCAACTTTTCCATCGTTTCCAGGTACCAGAATGGTAAACACAGTTCTCGTCACTTTTTGTACAAACGTTAACGCGTTATTTCTTACGCACGTACGATAAGAAATCGTCGTATCGTTCTCCGATGATCGTCGAAACGGATAACGATCGCGCGTGCGACATTTTTCAAGAACTCGCGATTAATAACGTTACCATGCGCGAGGATATTCACTCGAGACGGAAATGAGAAGAGACTAAAACCATCCCGATGACCTTACCGGGCGCACACTCGCGTTCGAAATCCCTCTGGCGCGGGAGACGTGCGCGCGCGCGCGCCGCACTTAAGCGAGGAACCGACGAGAAGAGAACCTGCCGTTGTTTACCACACCGTGGTCGAGCAGGTAATGACTCACCGCGTGTACGGGGAACGGAAAATAAATATTACGGAATCGCCGGCGGGCGAAGTGCTCTCGCGCGCGCGCGCTTCTTCGTTCGACAAAAACGTCTCTCTCTCAGGTGCGCTCGTGGCGTACTGCTCGGCTCGTTCCTACGTTCGCTACTCCCGCGCACGAGGGGAGCCGAAGTTAGCCGAGGACGGCCGAACAGAATCGAACCGCGAACCCGCCGGCTCCTAACCTACCGATTAAACCGATCGAAGAGGGGAAGGGTTAACGCGCAATGCGGTTAAAAAATACCTTCGTCTGGCATTCTACGAAAGTTATGTCGGAAGAAAATTTACTATTATGATAAAATTGAAATAAAGTAATATAAAATACGATCATGAACGGGGGAGTGCACTTCGACGATTTTTTCAATATTGTAAGATCGCGTTTATCGATCTTTCTTCTTTGTTTTTTTTATTTCCGGGCTACGCACTAAATTTGCCTTACCGCGTATTACAGTAGCCTCGCGCTACCGTAGTCATTTGTTGCGTATATTAACGGCGGACAAAACACTGTAAAATAAGGGGAGGGCATGAGACACCGACCGTTTGGACAGGAGTCGATGAGTCATTAGTTAGCCGTCTCCCGAAACGAGAGACTTTTGTTTTGAGATAAGCATCCCGTATTCAGAAACCAATGTATTAAAATTTATTAATAAATAAATCGAGTTTAAACAGTACGCGTGAATATTAAAGAAAAAAAGAAAATTATTTCGGTCATCCTTAAAATATCCAATGCTAGTTTCTTTCTTTTTTGTTAATTCCACGATCGAGTACTTCCGCGAACGTTTTAATTAAGATATAAATATTCGACAGAATAATTTAACTTTTTATTTACGCGCGAACGCTCGCCGCAGGTTTCACCGTTGAATTCGCGAGACCGAGAGACGATCGACCCGCCGACCTTCCCCTCCTTCGACGAACTAAACCTCCCTCGACCGTTCCACCGTCGTACCTCGTCTCCCCTTCCCTCCTTATCCACCTCGTTGTCTCCACTACCTTCACCAACACGCATCACACCTGGTCGAGTAGCCACCTGAGTCGATCGTGCCAAAATCGTTATGGATCGTGTTCAATGGATAGCTATGCTTGCATTCCTTAACTTTGGCACGTTGAATGTGGAGCCGATTTTACATAGACCATATGTTTTATATCTGGTACCATTTTTTTTCTGATAAAGATACGGAGGAATTCGTTGTCACGTTTTTTAAGAAAAGAGCTCCCTAGATTTCTTATCGAAAATATACGCGAGCCGTTTTTTGAAAGTGGTGCAAAGTCCCATTTAGACTAAAAACGAGTTAAAGTCTGTTTTAGTCGACACAGGTGTCTTCTTTTCATATTTATGAATATTCCAATGTATGAATAATCATATTTATATAATTTTCCGCCAAAAAACGACTCGTACGTGCAGGTTAAAATTATACAGTTCGAGTAGCTGCAAAAATATGGGTTTCAGAATGCTCGCGCTTCGATCGCGCTTCCAAACGAGAGCCAGTGCCGTAGATATCGACTCCCCCTTTACCTCCATTGTCCTCGCGAACATCGAAGCGGTCTAACTCGGCTTCTTTCGTAACTTAACCGCTTGTTTAAAAAAATAATTACGAGATCAGGCTGCTTGCGCCAGAATTCGAGCGTCGATGACGCAAAAGTCTGGACTTTCGTCGTCATCCAAGTCCGAACGGACTCGAGAAGCGGGTAATGATCCTGAGTAGAGCACGTTTTATATAACGAGCGGGCAAAACTTTAGAAAAAGATCCTTATCTGAATAGGCGAGAGGAGTACTTCGTCTATCTATCATCTAAAGTGGAAGAGTTCCATCCTCTCTCTTTCTCTTTCTTTCTCTCTCTTTCTCTCTTTCTCTCTCGTCCTTTGTCTTTTCGTCTTTCGAGATCGCGATAGGATACGTTCCTGAAGCGGTGCTTGGCAACCGGAAAAAGCAACAAGAACGATGGGCGCATAGGTACAGCTGTCGGAACACTACGTGGCGGCAGATGTCTTTCTCAAATGTCGTTGCTCGACATCGTCGGGGGTCTCGTTGTCCGGATAGCCGGATCTCACTTACCACCCTCTTCGATCTCTCAAGATCTCCGCGAAAAAAGAAAAAGATCGAAAACGAACCGGAGCGAGCTGTTTCCCTAACGATCGTTCATGGCTAGCAGGTGTCTCGTGATAACCTTTCAATTCCGAAGGAACGTTACGCATCGAAAGATCTTGGATTGAAGTTAGGAGTGTGATCAGTGCGATAAGAGAGTTAGGAATTAAGGAGAGAGTCTTACTTTTCGATTAAAGAATCACAAAGGACAAGATGCAATTTTTACGAGCAACCGCCACGGCGCAAGACGCCCTAGAATTGGAGATGCTACCGGAGATCGAATTAACGAGGCTCAAGAGACAATATAGAATAATGGAGAACGATCGTTTGAAATGCGTCGAGGATGGTGGCTTGCGGCTTCACAATCAGCAGGTCATGGTCGCTCGTTTGGAGTACGAGAAAGCCGAGCTTCTTTTAGCGATTAAAAATGCGAGAGCTAGTGTCTTCCTTCGTAAGGACGAAACCGACGATGAGAAGCTGAAGGGCCTCTTGGATCAACGCACGAGATTCATCGACGCTATAAAGTCTGAGAAGCAGCAGATCGCCGAGCTTAATAGGCAAATTGGACAGGTCTTTGGTATTGCCGATAATTTGACATCTATACTAATTGTAGGATTTAGTAATTAATAGTCACGAAATCGTGGTAGATGTCCAAGGAAGTCGCGCTACTGAGAAAGAAAAGTCAGACGGATACGCAAGCGAAGGAGAGCGCTATCCAGCACAACAAGCTCGTTTTTATACTGGAGAATCGATTGGAAGTCGAGACGAGGAGATTCAACACGGTCGTAGCGCAAAACACGAGACTTCGCGGTGAGATCGACGCGCTGCTGAAGGAGAGAGCACGATTCACGATGCTCTGGAATAAGCTGATCGGTCACTTGAACAATGGAAAGCAAGTCATTAGCGACTTGATCGAACAGGCCACGTTGACTTTCAATCAAAGAGACGAGGAGATGAACAAGACTCAGGCTCTTCGCGAAAGGTAGCTCTAGGTCAAAATGTATCCTGTTTTCTTTGCCATTCGAGATTATCTTAAGTGCTTTTATATTCCCCGATCGCTAGAGCGACGAGAGACCTCAAGGCACACACCGCGGAGATGTGCGAACTCCAGCGAACGTTGGACAATGAGATGAAGCTACAGGAATTCCTCGGGGTCAAGGGTCAATATAGGCAAACGGTCGACCTGCAGGCGAAGGAAGAAGCCGAGAGAGCCGCTAAGAGACAAGAACAGAGAGATAAGATAGCCGCGTACACCCACATCCTAAACACGATAAAACAATTTACAGGTATAATTAAACTAAAAATTATCGATTCTTACGATGTAACTAATTCTTCCCTCATCGATTAGGCGAAAGTGATATCAACAGACTGGTGACACACTTTGTCAAGCAGGAGGAAGAAAATTTCGCGCTCTTCAGTTACGTCAACGAGCTGAACGACGAATTGGAAAGCCTTCAATTACGAATGGAAGGATTAACTGTTGCTAGCGAGGAAGCTCGCGCGTTGCACGAGTATCGGGAGAAACAGCAAGTTGAGACTTTGGAAAATATTTCGAATCAGTTGGAGGAACAGACTAATCTGGCCGATGCGGCCGAGGAGGAACTCGCTCAGGTGAGAATCAACGTGGAACGCGAATTCTACTCTCTCTCTCTCTCTCTCTCTCTCTCTCTCTTTCTCTCTCTAACTCGACCTTCGTTTTTCAGTGCGACGACGAGATGGAGAAAATGTTACGAGGTATCGAGGCACTCTTCAAGGCCGTTCGTTGCGATAACACGCCTATTTTGGACTTGCTGGGCGACAATACTCACGTGACCACGAGTAACGTGATGCTGTATCTTGGTATTATCGAGAAACGTATCGCCGAGATGATGCATAAGGTTTATTGGGTCGATAAAGCTACCAAGGCGCAACAATTACGATTGGACGAGAACAAAAAGCCGAGATTGAAAGTACCCTCTCTCACTCGTATCGCCCCCACCCAACCCTGTGCACTGTGAGTCCTTAATAATTATCCTTCCTCGGCTACAAACTCTTTTCCTCCGTTACCTACCTATCATTTCCTGTACCTTCCGTTAACTTAATTTGCTGTCGAAAATAATCAAATCTATCGAATCGCGTAGCTGCGTCGAGAAGGAGGAGATGCAGGTCGTGTCCGAAGGCAAGGAGATTCCATTGTCGCGAAATGAAGCTATGGATAAACTTAAGATACGTCTGGAAGAAGATTACTCGGAGTTGCTTCACAATGTATCCGGTTGTCATCTACCGGACGCTAGAAAAGTCATGCAAAAGCGTTATCAGTAGTACATTTTATTTGTACACTCTTTTTTTTAAAGCGACTTATACTGTACGATACAATAAATTTATATCGTCCGAGAACTTCGTTTTTATTAATCTCTAAATCCCATTTTATCTTTATTTAGTTTTTTTCCCTGCCTCCTTTTTCGCAACGCTTATAATACGTCTTAACTCAAGAATAGTACGTTTGATATCGAGTAATTGTTGTTCTATGTTATCATCCGCTACGGTAGGAGGAATTTCCTTTCTTTTACAAATTTGATGATAGAGATTCTTAGAGCACGTCTTAACCCGCGTAATTTCCAAATATTTCTCGATCGCGGCCTCTTTTATCTTAGAAACTAACGTTTCCCATTTTAACGTTTTCGCTTTCGCTTTTTCGTATCTTCCTTGAAGCATGGCTAATTTGTTATTCAATTTAATCAATGTCTGCGACTTGGCTTCCGTCATGCGATGCTAAAAAAATTAACGTATTAACGCCATACGGAATAAGATCAAAATTATACACTGTTGCACTCTATTTTATAATAAAAGAAAGCTCACTATTTCCATTTCCGTATCTTCTAACATTTGTATATTTTTATCTTGATCCTCGGAGAGGGACGCTCGCGCCTCGACCAAAGCTTCGTAACGTTGGAAAATATCTGCAATCGATTGAAATCTTCCCGTCTCGTTGACCACTCTTTCGAGATAGCTTTGATACTTTTTATATATTTCGACGTGATTCCGCATTTTTTCGCACACTCCGCTCATGTAATCCAATTTGTGCGTTAACTCATCGATCTAAACGAACGACGATTCTTTAAATATTAGATAGTTAGAGAATGTTAATTTTAATAAAAAAGACTATTGAAAAATATTTTACATCTTCCTGATATTTCTTTTGCCGTTCCAGCTCTTCTTCAATTTTATTTCTCGCGCGTGTTCGCTTCTCCTGATTTTCCTTAATGAATTGATCATACTTTATGAAGGAATCTCGAAGAACTAATTCTTGTTCCTTTAATTCTTTCCACTGAGCATCCATTTCTTTGCGCTTCTCTTCTTGTTCGACCCATTTTTGGCGTAATTTCTCCTCGGCTGCATCCGATTCGTGACGAGTTCTTATTAACTCGAACCCCGGACAAACTCTTGGCACGTCCCATGCTGGATATTTTCTAACAAAGCGCGTTTTTTAAATTACATTATTCTAATTGTACTATTTAAACTATAAGAATATACTTTGTATTTACTTGATGTTCCGTTCCTCTAGTTTAGATAAATAAAGTTCTTTCACGCCTTGCAGAGAATTTTTTGGAATCACGGCTCGTCCTACGAAATTTGATGTTCCCTTTCGATGCGGAGTCATATTGTTTTTATATTAAAAAAAGTCTACTTTAGGAATAAACAAAGAGATTCCATTGAGGTTACTGGCACGCATCGATTAAACAAATTGAACGGCAGTGCTAGTTATATCGTATGCGCAAAATCCCTAAGAAAATGACCCATGCGCTAGAAAAGCATCATCTTGGTGACGAGATAGAAACGAGGGCAATGAAGAAATTTATACAAAATAATTCACTTTTATTCTCCCCCAGATGTTTACAGGAATGCAACAAATAAAATATTAACAAGCTGTGTACATTCAATATGGATTGTGATAAATAAAATTTCTTTATGCCATTCACATATTTTTACAATTTTCACGAATGTCCTTCCTGTCCTAAAAGGGACAACTGCTTCAAAAGCTGTTTCGCGTTTATAAAAGATGTCGAACCATATACGATTCTTTTATTAACTCCTGCACCGCTCTTCTGTTTTACATAATCTACTAAATTCTGATATTCGATATAATTTCCTCCGCCGACGATAAAAACTATAACTTCTTGGAATGTCGGTCGATTCTTAGGCATTTGCTCTGAGTATTTCAATTGCTTTGGATCTAAATAACAATAATCTTCGGTTTGAGAGGATATTTTTGACTCTATTAATTCGTCCACTATCTTGGTCACTGGTAAATTGTGTTTCTTAACAACAAGATTTTTTACTCCTTCCATAACGAAAGAGGATCCTTGATTCATGAGTTTCGAGAACATGCTGACAGTTTTGGTTCCACCTCCCTCGTAACTACTTTGAATTTCTGCTATTCTAGTATAACTTCTCAGTCTCTTAATATATATTAATGGATTTAAATCACACCCTGCAGACTGTAAGGCTGCTTCGAGTTTATTATAATCCGTGTCAGACATATTATTCGTACAAAGATAATATATGATCGCCAACCTCAATTTATCTTCTGGCGTTCCACAATCTGGATCGCTTATCGTATCAAATACGCTTCTATCTAACGTTTGTTTACTCATTATCTTTTCCTCTAATTCAAAGTATGTATCTAGACGCCTAGATTTAATGCAGTTTAAGATGCCTGTTGCTATAGAGGTATGCATGTCTATCAGACGTTTCATTTCTAAAAGTTGTGGTAATGAATTTACTGCATTTGTTAATCTGGCAGTATTATTAGACACCATAGAGAGCGCGAGTTCACTTTCACTATCTATGCCCATAGAAGATTTCAATTTTTTAACATCTTCCTCAAAAGTTCGATATTGCTCTAATTCTTCTTGAATAGCTTCTGCTACTCTTGGAAATGGGCTACCCTTATGTTGGCACCAGAAGCGGTCTCTACTATCCAATTCGTATGCTCTGGTCTTTGAGCGAGTTCCACCTGCTGGAGACCTCCCAATGTTCTCCTCTACGACTAACCTATTCAGTGCCATTTCTAATACGTCGTGTGCCAGAGCTTGATAAGTCCATGTATGATGCAAAGGGGTTGCCATGTCTATGTTTCTGTCCAGTACAATAAGTAAAGGTCTCTGAAAACTGTAGTGGCCAGATGTTTCTCCTTCGAAAAGATTATTCCTCGCATCCCAGACATTTTCTCTTATCTTCTTGTCGATCATTTTTGCTACCATTTCAGCTGCATTTCCTCTAGGACATCGAATAATGGGAACTGTTCCCATTGTAACAAACACAGAAAAAAGACAATCCACTATAATCTCCATTACAGATTCTATTTCGCTATCCTTCACCTCTCCTCTGTTAATAGCATGGTACGATATCACGTCGCTATTTTGATGCCTCAATATGAAAAGATCATCCTCTAGAGTTATAAAATTTAAATACTGATCATAAACTTTATGAATATTCGATACCACTCCACCTAACAAGGCGGCGGAAGCTAAATCTTCCATCTTCTGGCGAGATATGGGTGATATAAAATTTAAATAATACATATCGTAAAGACCATTCTGTAAGTCTTGTCCGATTCTTCCCAAATTTTCATCGGTAGGGGCACAGAAGTAAATTGCTGGTACCTCTGGAATGGAATCTCTGTCAGAATGTAGTTGCATGTGAAGCGTAATACCAAGTTCTCGTAGTTCTTTGACAGATATTAATGGAGATATTATATCCTGGCCCAGTCTATCGTAGATTAAAATTTTCCAAGCCGGTATTGCTTCGTCGAGTTTCTGTTCAGGCTGGTTTAAATTTAGCATTTGCTTCAGTGCATTTATTTGCTTGTCCCGTAGACTCAACATCTTGGCCACAATACAATATCTGTTGTTTAAATAAAATAATATGTGTTAACATTCAACTTGCAACGTCATCAATAATTATCTGGAGTAACATTAATGGTGACAATATACCACACCTTTACACACTTTCAACCTTTCAACTTACTCTAGTGTACATTTACACTCCAATTCACCAACGAGTCTGCATCGTTCTATGCCACCCTGGCATGGATAGTGATAAAAAAAACATCCCTAAAGCCACGTCATTATTTCGACATCATTTTGGGTAATTACAAACTTCGAACGTAAACGCGTGAACCGCTTGAAATCTGAATGCCAGAATTTGTGTTATATTTTTTAATCACATATTACATTTAATATCTCCGTCTTTCGTTACATTACGCACGTCTAAACCGACATATAAATCAATTAATGGAATAGATTAAAAAAAGTTGACTAGAGAGACCATTGTAAAGTAAATCGAACGTAAGGTAGAGCAAATATAGGCCACGTCGCGCTAACAAAGAACTAGATTCCGTTTTAAAAAATTTGTCACGTGCGCGTCGATAAAGTAATAATTTTTCCTCTTCCAGATTTTATTAGAAAGTATTTAGAATACTAAATACATTCTAATCATAAGAAAAAGGTAATCATTTTTTATCAATACACAATAGAACTTTTGTCCCGCGAAACAATAAAACATCAGTGATTGCCCTATATGCATAAGTATCTATAATGAATGGCGTACGTGCGAACATTGTGTTTTTCTACAGATATAGAGGTGTGGTAACACTGCCCGGCAGGAAAATGGCGAGAGGATGGTGTTGGGCAAGTAATATCAAAGAAAAGTTCATCATAATTTCGATTTCCCGTCTGTGACATGTAAACAATGAAGAAGGACTGATATATTTATTGACAAAAGAATCGTTTCGGTATTCGCGAAGCAAGAAACTTAAGATATTCGATGAGTTTTCAATGATACGTTTCTGACAGCATGTCTACAATGGCCGATGACTCTACTTCGCTGCCAAAAAGGCGTCAATTGGTAAACAAACAATTCCAAAGTAAAAAATAATAAAAGGCATGATACACGTGCACGCGTCTCGTCGTGCGTCTCGTGTAACGTGAAAAAAAGTTTTCATTGTTTCCTAATTTTTTTTCTCTAGCGAGAGAGGACTAGAAAGTTATATACAGACGACTGGGCGATAGGCGATGAAGAAATCGAGGGACGTAGAACTTTTCAACTGGATGAGAAGATTGAGTGTGAAAGATACAACCTTAGTAATTTTACTGGACTCTTCCGTGAAATGAATGGGTCCGAACTTAATCTTGCATATCTACAGAAGCACGGTCTTGGGATACCTTTGTTGTTTAGGGAAAAATCTGGGTTAGGATTGAGAGTACCCAGTTCGAACTTTACGGTCAATGATGTTAGGACTTGTGTCGGTATGGTGTTACATTAAATGTTCTTTGTTACGCCGATATCAAATGAATTTGTGCAAATACAACTATACTAATGTTCTTGTGGCAGGTTCTAAAAGGGTATTGGATGTTATGGATGTCAACACGCAGAAAAATGAAGATATGACAATGAAAGAATGGCAGAAGTATTATGAAGATCCAAATAAGGAACGTTTGTTAAATGTGATTTCGTTAGAATTTAGTCATACTAAATTGGAAAACTATGTGCAGTCACCTACTTTGGTTCGTCAAGTAGACTGGGTCGACGTTATATGGCCACGGCATCTAAAGGAGGCACAAGTAGAATCTACGAATCTTTTGGAAGATATGATGTACCCAAAAGTACAGAAATACTGTCTGATGTCAGTGAAAGGATGCTATACCGATTTTCATGTTGATTTTGGAGGAACTAGCGTATGGTATCATATTCTACGAGGTGGAAAAATCTTCTGGTTGATTCCACCTACAGAGAAAAATTTGGCTCTTTATCAAGAATGGGTATTAAGTGGCAAACAATCCGATGTATTTTTTGGGGATATGGTAGATAGATGTGGTAGAATAAGTCTTACTGCAGGAATGACCTTATTCATACCGACCGGCTGGATCCATGCTGTTTATACTCCTCAAGATTCGTTAGTGTTCGGAGGAAACTTTCTTCACAGTTTTGGCATAGAAAAACAGTTGAAAGTGGCGCAAGTGGAGGAACACACAAAAGTGCCCCAGAAATTCCGATATCCATTTTTTACAGAAATGTTATGGTATGCTCTACAGTGAAACAGAAATACTTTTATAGTCACATACCTGACTTATATTTGTATTATTCCATAGGTATGTTCTTGAGAGATACGTACATGTTCTGCTGGGCAGAAGTCATTTAGACATCTCGGAATCTCAGAGGCAACATTTAGTTCCCCAGCATCATCAGCATGTACACCTTACGCCATTTGAATTACATGGTTTGAAAGCAATTGTCATGTACCTGCACTCGTTGCCGTCTACTAAAAAGAATGTGCCTGAATTAATACACGACCCCGTTGCTCTGATACACGACGTTAGGTGTTTAGTTGAGCAACATAGACACGATAGTCCAGAAGCAGCGGTAACTGGAAATCCAGTATTACCGCCGCCACCAACATTGACTATTGCCGAAAGAGTAAGTACGAAAACATGTAGTAAAATTCCAACGTACTTTGTATTACGCTTTAAATTCATAGCTTATCCTAATATTATTTCACAGGAACGTTTGAGGATAACCAAGAAGACTTTTGTGAAAATTCAAAAACACCATTCTCAAGAAAAATCGGAAAGAGCATTTCCACGAAGAAGACGCACTAGGTGCAAAAAGTGTGAAGCATGTACGAGAACCGACTGTGGGGAATGTATGTACTGTCAAGATATGGTCAAATTTGGTGGCAGTGGCCGTGCCAAGCAAACGTGTTTGATGAGACAGTGCCTTAGGCCCATGCTTCCAGTTACTGCAGCTTGTAAAGTATGCCGATTGGATGGTTGGGGTCAACAACCTGCTCCACTAATGGGTATTTATATGATTGATATGTTACATCGAAGAATGGTATCAATTTATGAATTCTTAATTTGATGAATTTATTGTTTGATACAGGCAAGCCCATACCCACGGCACCATCGAGTTTAGTCGAATGTTCCGTATGTTTTGACATAGTACATCCACGATGCATAGGATTGGATCCTCAAAGAATAACAGTTAGTGATGATTTACCAAATAGCTGGGAGTGCCCACAATGCACCGAAAGTGGCAGGAACTTAGATTATAGACCGCGACAACCGAAAGCTCGCGCTCGTAAACTTTCGGCATCTAGTGCAGCTTCTTCAACACCTACGACAGATTCCGAGAGAGCCACCACACCTAGCAAACGATCGAGACTCGATCCAAGTGAGGTAAGCGAACTTCAAAGTATCAAAATTTGTAATTATTACAAACTATCAATACGTGCACGAATGAAATTAAATACAATCGAAATTACAGACATGGAACGATAGAGAACCGGCTGAAGGTGAACAAAGAACTGCTTTGCGTACCCAATTAGCTGTCCAATTAACCGGATCAAGTAGCAAGTCTTTGAAGAGGCCTCATGTGGTGGTTAGACCTGTTGCATTACCTCCTGTACAAAGATCTGGGTCAGATTTTAATGGACAATCTTTAGCTTACGACAAGACAGCTATTCTCGCTGTTTTTAGATTCTTGAATGCAAAAGACTTGGCAAACTGTGCTCTCGTTTGTCGCACTTGGGCAAAGTATAGTATAGACCCAAGCTTATGGAGAAAGCTTGACATGTCTCATTCTCATTTAACTGCTTCACATTTAACCGGCATCGCAAGAAGACAACCAGAGAGCCTTTCTCTTGATTGGACAAATGTCACGAAACGACAGCTTGCCTGGTTGTTGGGTCGGCTACCGCAACTTCGCACCTTATCGTTACAAGGTTGTACATGGGCAGGGGTTTGCGCCTTGAGAACTTGTAGCTGTCCCCCGCTTGTCACGCTGAATTTAAGTCACGTGTCTGGATTAAATGACTCCAGTTTAAGAGAGGTCCTTAGCCCACCAACGGATTCGCGACCGGGTTTGATCGACAAAACCTCAAGACTAAAGCATCTTAAGAATTTGTCTTTGGCAGGATGTGATATCACTGATATAGCATTAAGATACATAGTTCAACACTTGCCTTACCTAGAAACGCTGGATCTATCGTCGTGTGGAAGAGTCACGGATGCTGGTGTAGCACAATTGGCAACACCACCAGCACAAGCAGTAACGAATTTGGCGTCATTGAATTTAGCAAATTGCAGGTTGCTTACAGAGATAACTCTTGATCACCTAGCAAGGTGTAAAGTGCTTAAGCGTCTGGACTTGAGACATACGACGCAAGTGTCTACGCAATCGGTTATTAAATTCGCTGCAAAAAGTATTCATAACTTGCATGTAACGGATGTTAAACTAGTAGAGGAAAAGAAATTTAAAACAGAAGTTAAAGTTACGTGAAAAGAACGTGCCAAAAGATTATGGGATGTTTTAATGAGTGCAATTCAATTATTGAGAAAGAACGTGAAGTATGACAAGTGATTTGGCAATCGTCGAGTGAAATAAGTCTGCGTTTATTTATTTATATAAAGATTCAGTCATAAACTGTTATGTTTTTGTATTAAACCTGCTCTAAATAATGAGAAAAAGATTAATTTGGTAATTCTATTTTACCAAAGAACTCAGTGAGAAACTCATTTTTTTTTTTTTAAGTGGGCTCATGATTCAAATCAATTAATGAACTTTATGTTTTCGTTATTTTTTTGCCATCGCTAATATTATGCGTGTTTACCTACGATAAACTCGAGTAGACTTACTATGAGTCATTCCATCAAAATATTAATCATTGATCATTTTTTATTTTATTTAATGAAAAGAAAGGCTCATTTTAGCGTTCATTAAATGATCCCTCAAAGCTACTTAATAATGTACAAGATTTGAGATTTTGAAAGATTACTTTTATTTCCTTTTTTTAAATAAAACATTTGAACTGAGATTTAAAAATCAATTACACAAAAAAAAGTATACGTTATTAATGCAAAAACATAAAAAGTAGCTCATGTGGACAAGTCTCTGATGTTCGTTTTTTTTTTCCTTTTTGTTTCTTTACAGTAGTAATATTAATGTCTGATTTACGCTGTATTTATAAGAAAGATATCATGTTTTAAGCAACCGAATGTACATAAGCCTGCCTTGATTTTATAAAGTGTTTCTCAGTTGTTTTTCAATATACATATTATATACATATATATATTATATATGTATATTATATATATAAACATACAGATAACGAGATACAGTGAAGAAAACAATAGCATTAAGCAATAAGATTCATAACGAGATGTTATTTATAATGCACTATAAGGGGACGTTATAATTTGATCACCATATGCAATAGTATTGCATGATGCAAGTGTTATATATGTTATAAATATTTGAAACAAAAGTATTCTTTTTAAGTGACCATTTTTTAACTGAAAATCAAGATACCGCAATGCAAAATATTTTAATTCTTTCATTTTGACTCATGTTATACTGTTTATAGTGGCAACGTCACATTTTTATAGTTCGAGCTTCTCTTAGAGATAAAATATTGAGGTTGTAATATTGTAACACCACTGTATAGTACATGTAATTTAGGAATTATGATAGCGATATGTTAATTTCGAAATATAAATTTGAATTTTAAGGAGAAATTTTAATTCGTACCAGATACCCAGATATTGATTATCTATTGTAAAAAAAACTTTAAACTTATAATGCAAAATACTTGCTATCAAATATTACCTCGCATACTTAATGATATCATATTAAAAAAAGACAGGCAGGCACGTACGAGTGCGCATGAAAGTCCAAACGAAAAATGGTATTTGTACTATTCTAATATATATATATATATATATCGTGATTTGCGCCATTATGCCCGAATACGATTAGAATTTTTCTGTATTATAAAAAAAGCATGTACATATGACATTAATGTTCTGTGTTCAGAGTTAACGATATTTGATATTTTAGTACAAGCAACTTAACTTTATCTTCAGCTACACTTATCATTTCGAAAATTGTACTATATCTGATAGTTATTAAAAATATATTCCAATTCTACGTGTATTTGTTTCTTTTCAGATTATTTGTAAATACCGAATGTATTTAGCCGCAAGAACTACTGTTTTTGTTCAAACTGTATAAATAATTATAATACGAACTTTATTAGTGCATCTTGATTTTGTTTAACGCACTTCAACGATGAAAATAAAATCTTGTCTCGTTAATATCTGCTGTTTTATTTTGATGCTCCTCCTTATGTTCGCATCATACATTCAAATTCGATTATAGCACGACTATGGTCACAAGTATATGAACTGTTTACTGTTAGTTTAATATGTTCACCTTAAAAGGATGAAAGGAAGTAATATCATTAGTGATTGATGATTAAATCATTATTAAGTTCGCTTTGTCCCTCCCCTACAAAACTAAAAAAAATTCATTACTTTTTTTTTACGTATACCATATAAGTAATACATATATATGCGTACGCACATGAATATTTAAATAATTTATTCTATCCATAACGAAATATTATGTTTAAAATATGAGAATGAAACAGAAAGGTAGCACGTACGTTTTTAAATATATGTAATATTGATAATTAAACATATGTAATATGTACAATACTGAAAGTGAAAAGTACCATTCTGCATTTTATTTTATCCTAATCTGCTCGCCAACTACCCGGCGTAATTTTATTAGTACAGCACTGCCTGACCTAAGTTCTAAAAAGTAACGGTAGGAGGTGTTACAGTCAACCCATCCGTGCTCAAATTGGAATGATCTTCGTCGTAAATTTGACCTTCAAAATTCTATTTACTACGCCTTCCACCAACGTAAAGTACGCCGCAGTTCAGGAGCCAATGAAATGCGCGGAGCATTCGCTGCAGAGGTCGTACGTGATGCCAAGGCGAGTATAAAGTGAGTGCGTAGTTGTTTCAAAAGGCATTGGCGTTGTTGTGTTAAGGATATTTATCTGTGTATGAAAAAAGATATTACTGTTTATTACACGTTCGTCCCAACGGGCGTTGCTAAGAAGGAAGAAATTGTTAGTTCTTATATAATTCGAAACGAATGTAAAAGGCTAAAAATGTAAGTTTAATTATATATGTATAATGCGTCATGTCAATAACCTATCAGTAGGCTTGGGTAATGGCCGATGCCGGTCTTTATTAAAAAATGTTTTACAACTCGATAGCAAAAAAAAACAACGTTCATCTATTCGTACAAATCTGCAGAAAAAATTGTAAAATATAGTAATCGTTAGCGTGTATTCGTGGTTATCCGATATAATATTTGGATTTTTTCAATTTCTTACTTTCATTAATTTGCATATCAAGTTTACATTTGATATCGTAATGTCAATTATAAAATCTAATTATTGGTAGAGATTTCTATCTACAAAGGTAGTAATAAAAGTTTGTGTGAATATAAAATTTAGGTAAGTGTACATGTTACCATGAGTGCCCTTTTTCCCATTCATAAAATTCTCTATATTTCAATATGTAATACCTATATGTGTATGTATACAATCGTTTGTACTTATTAATGTTTTCCTTATGTTAATTTAACCTAGTTCAGCTAAGACAGAGTCCAAATCTTCTTGCAAAGTAATACTTTCTTCCCGTTGCTTGGCTAAGTCGTCTTTGAGTCTGTCAACTTGAGCTTTTAGAAGGTAATTACCTTTTCTTAATGCCGCCAATCGATTCTCGTGTTTCTTTACACGTTTCTATAAAAATATATAAATGCACGATCAATTTAGAGACAAAATAAAATATTATTTTGTTAACTGATGCAAACCTGTAAAATATCTTTCTGTCGTTCGATAGGTTGTCCTTCCTCGTCCGACTCGGATTCATCCTCTTCTTCCGACTCTTCTGATTCTGATTCTTCCTCGGACTCTGTCTCCTCCTCCTCCTCTTCTTCCTCTTCTTCCTCACCATCGGTATCAGCCATCAATTTTGCCATTTTGTCAACTTCTTTTTGTAGATGCTTAAACTTTTTCTTTTCCTCTTTCAATAATTTTTGTTGCTGCTTGATCTGTTCTCTCAACGCGTGCCTCTCCTTTCTAGCGTTAACAGCTTTGTCCCTAATAATTAAAAATCTATCTTTAATACCTTTCAAACAAGCTTAACAACTTTTTGTAAATTAACTCTACGTACATGAAATTTTTCACTTTTGTCGAGAGCAATTTAATTTCTCTTTGCAAACGCTTTTCCGCCGAGACTTTTGGATCCTCCTCCTCCTCCTCCTCTTCCTCCGAGCTTTCTTCCTCTTCTTCTTCCGATTCGGTAGCGTCCTGCTGTTTGTCCATACTCTTTTGCGACGCGATTCTCGCGACGTCCTTCGCACTGGGACACCCGGCTAACGCCATTCCTGAAAAATTGTACCATCCCTCTTCTGTGCTATCTTCCGCTAATTCCACAACCGGCTTTGAATCGTTATCCGAATTGGTAGTCGATTCGCTACCAATGTCAGAGCTTTCTATCCAACCATTTCCTAAAAAGCAGAATTAGCAAAGCGATATATCAAGCTGAAGCGGTTCAACACCGAAGTGTCGCATGTTAGATGCAATTAGTGCTGCTGCTACTACAGTTAGGTCACGGCACTCGATCAGTTAGCTTTACTTCGATTTATCCGAAGTACGGAGACACCTACCTGCTTTCATACGCTTCTCCAAATTAGCATACATTCGTCTCATTTCCTCCAATTCGTTTTTATATTTATCCCTCTCCTCGGCAGCACTCGCAAACTCTTTCTCCAGCCTCTCTGCATCCTTCCTCGCCTGGCGAGCTTCGTCTCGTAAAGATTCCGTCAGTTTTTCGTCCTGCTGTTTATATTCTTGAACATTCTTTTGGGATTTCGATCGTTCGACCTCAGTCTCGAGATTCAAAATTCTTGCCTGGAAGAAAGATCACATTCTGAGCCGTTCGATGTACCAGTTCCGGAGCAAAAGAGAAAATCTTTTATCACCTGTAATCTCTTGTTCTCTCTCTCAAGAGCCTCTTTGTTTCGGAGCTCGATAGCAAGCATTTGTTTGGTACTCTGCAAATCGTCCCTAACCGCGTCGATGTCATCGTCATCGATGACGTCATCCGGCTCCGCCTCGACCTCCGCCTTCGTCATCTGCTCCTCTATCGTCAGCTGTCGCCTAAACTTCCGCAAGCCCTCCAACATCGGTCGCGAACGGTCGTTCGTCTTAACGCTTTTCAGTTTGACGCCCTGCTGAATCTGCTTCAGCAGCTGGTTGTGCATATTCGATTTTTCCGACTCAAAAATGAAGTGCGTCTTACCTACGTCGTAGAGAAAAAGAAAGAAGACAGTTTGTGTTCGCGTTTTGCAAAAGACGCCCTCGTGAGTCTCGCTGAGACTCTACCACAAGTCCGGTCCTCCTCCTCGACAACCGTCAATTATCTAGCGAGTCATAACTCATCCTCCGATCATTAATTATTACCTCCCTACTTGGGTAGTACATACGACAAACTGCTCGAAAAAATAGAAAGAAAAGGACACGGGGGAAAAGCAGGCAATGACGGAGACCACAGGGCTGGGGAAACAATAGTAACGTTGGAGTTCGTACACAAAGAGATAGAGACGCACACGTTCGTTAATTCCACGATGTGCAATTAGCAATTTAATTGGCTTAACATTTTAACAATGAACGTAAGGTTCTCACGTTGACCTAGGGGACGACATAGGGTGAAAGCGATACGGTCAATAAATATCTATTTCTACTATAAACAAGATCGATTGTCACAGCCTACGGGAAATGTTAATTAAACGATAACTCATTAACGATATATAATTAATTTTGTCTACGCGATCGGAGTGGGGTGAGCGTGGGTGTAAAACGAGGTGGGGGTTGGTCTAACACAAACAGGGGTCTCGGTCCTATCGCATAGTTTTTGTTTCTTAAAACGAAGGACCGGCTGACGAGTGCGAGGGATCGAGGTAAAATCGACGATCACCTGCTGCATCGGCCGCGACTTTGTTAACCCTCTCGATCAAGGGTGCACTCCTGTCGTTGCACTTCACGTGCCTCAGACGTTTTCCGCTCTCGACCTCCTTCATCATGCACGCCCAATCGGGGCGTTTTCTAGGCCTAGATTTTAGCATCTCGAGCGTCTTCTCTTGATTCTCCGTTAGGGGTGGCAAGTCCTTCAGGATCGCTCTACTCGGTGGAGGTGGGGGTGGCCTCGGTGGAGGTGGTGGTGGAATGGCTGCTCTGGAGGAGCTCTTCGACAACGTCGGTGCACCTTTTTAGCGTAGGAAATAAAATATTAGTCGAGAGTTCATCGATAGTGACCTATGACTAATTGTTTTCTTTCTTTTTGGTTTTCAAACGTGTAGGAGAACAGGGTTGGGATTAGAAAGTAATATTTTTACGGGGGGTATCGAGATCTTACCAGTCGTGCTCTCGCTCTTGGAGAGTGGTATGCTGTCACCTCGCGATCGAGATCTCTCAATACGAACTTGTCGCTCGAGTTGCGGCCTCGAATTTGGCTCCTGTCGTCCATTCTCGCGTGGCTTCGATGACGGAGGTGTACTAGTTGTCGTTGTCGTAT
Source organism: Odynerus spinipes (assembly GCA_032403825.1). Taxonomy (NCBI): domain Eukaryota; kingdom Metazoa; phylum Arthropoda; class Insecta; order Hymenoptera; family Vespidae; genus Odynerus; species Odynerus spinipes. The sequence continues at coordinate 3,794,859 of JAIFRP010000038.1, read as the reverse complement.
TCTTTTCGCTTTTCGGCTGCGAAGGTATTATCGTGATTTTACTCTGCTTGCGTGGCTGACTAGTTTCCGTCGATGGTGCCGATTCCGCTGGTTTCGGTACGCTCTACAACAAATTTTGACCGATTTTCTCACTCCGTTCGTTTTTTTCCTTTTTTCTTTTTTCTTTTTTTTTGTAGTTACACTACACTACTCGAGAAAAACACGATTCACCTCCGAGTTCATTGCCACGACGTCAGGCATCTTGAAATTTGCACGAACCCATTCGCGAGTCGAGGATCTCGCGCGGATTTCTTTTTCCCGTTGCTCGTCTTACGCCGGTAAGAAAACGAAAGAACGATCTCGTCTCTAGCCTGGCGGAAGAAGGTAGTCGTGGGAGAAAATAGAAAAAAGAAAGAGAGACAGAGAGAGAGAGAGAGAGAGAGATTCGTTCGCGTACTTCTTTCTATCCGAGGAAATGAGAAAGAGAGAGATAGAGAGGGCATGGAATTCTCTCTTGGCAAGTCTCGACGTTCGTTCGGTCGTCTTTAAATAATCCAACGTCGAATTTCTTTTTCGTCATCGAAGTGGATGGCACTGATTTTGTTTTTTTCTTTCATTTTTTCTTTTTTTATTCTTTCCACGGCGACGCGTGCGTCAAACATTCTTTTTATCGCGATTCGTTAAATAGTATCGACGAAATTTTCGCGATATCTCGATCTCGTACGACGGCTCTGGTGGTGATTCTCTCGTCGATCCACATGGATCGATGGATTCATCGGGAAAAGTGCATCGCGGGCGTGCGTTTACACGAAGCCGCGATATAAACGCGTTAAGAAACTGGCGGAAGACGCAGCTGGCAAGACATTTGAAATAGAAACCCGTGTTCTTTAAATAATCGTGACCCAGAGGCTTATATGCGAGAGAACTCGTAAGCATCGAGATGCGAGGAGCGTCTCGTATCTTCGAGATAACTCGAAAGGATCTTAGGGATCTCCGGAAATGAAATTTCGCCGGGGAAAAGATTTTTTTTCGAATAAACAGACATTTTTAAAATTTCCTCATGTCCTCGTTTTCGATCCAACGTTGGCCATTTGTTTACAATAAAATGGAATTCGCGTTTCTGGCACATTCGCAAATATCTCCCGATCGTTATCGGTTTGGACGATGATCTAATCTCGCGAACACAAGATCATAAATAATATATTGCATTCGCCCTCGCAATATGCAACGCGTCCACCGTGAAATTACATTCGACGACGTGGACGACTTTTCTCCGATCTCCTACGCTCCTCTTCTTACCTGCTGATTTCTCGTGGCTCCTAGCCAGGAAATCGAAAGTAACGTCGTCTCTTCTCCACGACGACCACGCTGAGAGTGCCCGAACGAAAGATAAACAAAACAACAATAACGTGACGTATGCGACGCGCGCGATTTTTTCCCAGATACTCGTGTAACGAACTAAAAAAAAAAAAATTTGGACTCTTCGAACGACGTTTTTTTATCGTCGAGCGATTCCATCGGTCTCGTTTGAAAGGGCCGGGATAGGTAACAAAAAGAAAATAAAAAAATAATCACTTTGCTGCAAACGCAGCGTTGCGCTCGTGTGCGCCGATCGGAAGATGCATTTTTAACAGGACGCGCTCTAATTATCGCGATGTGTCGTTTAGAGCGCGTGAACGTACATACACGCGTGTGTACGCGGAATGTTTTTCAAACTTTTAACGCAGGAATGTTTATAAAACATGCTCGTTGCACAGAGAGAACGCCCACGCGTGCTATAAATACCGTCACTCGGTTTTGAAGTCCGCTGACTTTGAAACCCAATACCTGAATGAAGAAGGAGCATAGGGTGCACGAATATTAGGTTTTTCACGGCGCAGGGTAGATAGAAAAAATAATAATACCAATAGAGAGAGACGCTGGAGTCACGATCGGGAAGCTGATCAATCGCTTACCTTGAGCGTGACTTTGGTGAACGCCGGTGCCTCGTCGGTCTTGGACTTGGAATCTCTTCTGGAGTTGAGAGTCCAAGGTGCCGTGGGCATGGGCAAAGGGTTGGGACCATCCTTGACCCAGGGTGGTCGAAAGGTGGTCCTCTGCGGTGGCTGGCCACCGGCACCAGGCATCTTCCTACTTCCTTGTCTTCTTCAGCCTCCTCTTTTCTTGCCCACCTTCGAGTACCGATCGATCGATGCAACGAGCTCGCGTTACGATCGTGCGACACACTCTCGATCTCTCTTCTAATTTTCTTCGAATATGTCCTCTCGAGAAGGAGTGCGCCACTGACGGATTCCTGGACGACAAAGTAGAAAAGCACGCAGGGAGAGGGGATGATCGTGGTTCTTGCGTGGGCGAGTGACGACCCACTTTTCTCAAGATCGTCTCACGCACGAATCAACTTCCTGTCGAGTATCTTCTTCTTCTTCTTCTTCTTCTTCTTCTTCTTCTTTCGATCTTTCGTAAAGATTCTTGAAGGGTCGCGAAAAACGGTCCCCTTTTTTCTCTCCCTTGCAAACAGGTGATCCCGAGATCGTAAGGGTTACTTCTTCTCGACTCCGACAAGGTGGAGGATTTTTGGGAGTCTGGGAAAGATCGAGACCTGGACCACACACCGGGGCTGCCACGGACTGCACCTCCCTAACCGCGTGATATTTTTGTCGATCCGACGTCACGTAGAGGCGCAAGCTCGAAATAGAAGACGATATTCCTTCTTGCCTTCCTCTTGCTTCTCTTCCTCAGATTTTGCTGAATCTTCTTCTCGCACTCTCTCTCTCTCTCTCTCTCTCGCTCTCTCTTCATCTCTCTTTCGCTTTTTCCCTCTTTTCCTACGATTCGCACGGCCCACGTCTGTTTACGATGCGTTAGCACCGATCGGCTGCCGCGAACTACCTCGAAGGTCGATCGATTTCAGGGTCGATAAGTGCTTGCACTCGCTTCCGTTTCCACCTTCGCCCTCGCTTCCTTTCTCTATCTCTGTGTCTCTCTTTGTTTATCTCATCGGTATTGGGTTATCATCTCCCTTTTGGTCCACATAAATCTCCTTTCTTTTCAAGATTCTTATCAGAGCCGGACTTGACCTGTTGAAGGGCTGGCCGTCTCCGTGAGAGGCAGTATCAATTAGCGGCGCAAAAACGCAACGAGGCCTCTCAGAAACAGGACTATTATCAGCAAACCGCGAGGTACTTCGAGCGTCAGACTGAACTCGCTAAACAGTACGACTCGTGGAACGAGAAACTCACCGATCGCGGTGGTCAACTCGAAAAAACAAGGAAGGCCGAGAGGTTGATAATTCGAAGAAACAAATTGAGAAATCTTTTGAAGAAGGAGGAGGAGACCTATCGGCGAGAAATAGAGGAGCTCGAGGCACGAAAGAAACGAAGGGATAACGCGTCCTTGGAGGTTCTCCGAGAGAAATTAAAGGAGCGGCGATTGGAGCAGGATCTTTATCTACCCAGCACTTGTCGAAGAGTACGCTCCTATTTTTTGGACCCGAAGAGACCCGGTTCGAGCAACAGCGCTAGCGGGAGCATCCTCTCGAGCAATCTATCCGAGTGTCTTTATTTGAAGGATTCTACAAATTTCCAGCGAGGCAAGGGGGCGGAGGATACTAAAAGTGACCGTAGGAAAGGTATGTCCAGTTGGATCAACCAAAAAGATATTCAAGTAACGCGAAAAAATAATCTCGAGAACAGGTTCGAGTACAGACCGTGTAATCGCAAATATTCTGCTCGTTACGCGCACAGGAGCTTGGAGAACACGAACGTCAGATCCGACGAAGGTGTCTATGAGATTTTCTACGGAAATAAAGCCGGTAAATTGAGAGAAGCAGCCATGAACCGTGAAAATTGTGAAGATAATAAAGAGAATAAGAACGAGGGCGTCGACGTGGCGACTTCGATGAACCCATCCTTGGTCTACTCGGAGGATCTGCGCGATTCTTCAGGGTGGTCGAAGAAGGAATCCGAGGAGACTCAGGAGACTGCCGAGGAAATAGAGAAAGAGTTGGCCGTGGAGAAGAAAGCTCAGGAAGATGAGGCCGATCACGTGGAAGACGTTCGTGTTGAGCTAGCGGCAGAGACACGGAAGGACCACCGGGGATACGAGAGCGAGAGAAGTTTACCATGGATGCGGATGGACCCTCACGTTCAGAATCTTTCCGAGAAGATGTATCTATATCTTACTTATAAAGAGCTGAAGGAAAAGATAGACGATCTCTCGAAAAGGGAGTTGCATGCTTGCAGCAGACAACGGTGGGACGACGCGCTCAGACTGAGGGACATGAAGAACGAGTTGGAGCTGATACGGGAAAAGAAATTATGCAATACGCAGGGTCTTCACATGGAGGAGAAACTAAAGAAACAGATCCTGACGAATATCGAGGAGAGAGAGCTGGCGCTTGGCCTTCGCGAGAAAGCTTGCATGGATAGTACTATGTACAGGTAACGAATGAAATCACTACAATGAGTATTGGATTTTCGCGCGAATTCTATTTACGTTTTATATGCTTACTTATTATTTATATGCTATTTTCATAATTTCACGCGCAACGTTACTATGTATTTCGTCGCGCGACCGTGGGCCATGTTAAGGGTCTAGGACAACCTACAGGCTCGTTCCTCTCAAATTAGTCTTTCCACGTTGATGTTGCAACCGAAAACTCTGAATCATTCACCGCTCGTGCAGGTTATTCGCTACGCTCTCTACGTCGAACGCGTTACTCCGTAAATACGTGCCAAGAATCGTCGTCGTAGTTGTCGTCGTCTTCGTCGACGTCGTCGCGCAACCTATGTACCTTTTCGTTTCTTTTCCTCGGAGGAAATAGAATCGCGATGGAGTCGAAGAGAAATAATAATCGTTTCGTTGTAACGTACGGTTTCGATGTCACGGGTGATTGGATAATTAACCGACGATCTTATTTTTATCTTCGCAGCGACGGAGCAAAGATTCTCTGGGAGAAATGGGTTAAGGAGGATGACAGATTCGTGATTAAAGATGCCTCCGTTCAGATGGAAACTCTGATGAAACAGCTGGAAGAAGAATTTCAGAATCTCGCCGTCCAGGACAAAGATCGAATCGCGAAGACGTATAAAAGCGTCATTCACGGTTCCTTCATGGAAAATCGTCATCGACTCAACGTGGATTTGGTATCGAGCGAATGCAATTTCGATTCGTCTTATACCTAAGTTTCAGGATTACTCGTTTGATCTTTCGACATTGTTAGCTTAAGTACGCACCGATCACTAGCATGGCCTTTCACGATCACGATAATGCATTTACAAGAGATATCAAACATATTCATTCATCGATGTTGCATTTAATGAGACGTTTCGTACGACAAAGTTGATTGTTTGTTTGTTCCATTCGTATCGATATTTTCCAAACGATTTCAAGACTGTGTTTCTATTTTTTTCTAATCATTTATGTGTTGTAATTGCTACTATGTCATTATCGCGAGAACGTGCCAATTGATATTACTTGAGATCATCGATTTTCGTTTTACGACGCTTCGCGAGCGCAGGGTTTTTATCAATGGAGTATTACGCTTTTTTTCAATGAGAAATATGTAACCAAAGTTATATTAATAAAAAGCCTAATATTGTATTCGCACAATGTTACGTATAACTATATTCTACCAAATATAATGTATGCTTTACGAATAATAAAATCATTTACTAGCATAACTGTTTTATTTATTCGATTTAAGTATTATTTAAACGAAAAAAGAAATGTTTACGACGAAATAATAGTTTAAACGATAAGATATTGATTAGGATAAAAGAGACGTGTTGACTCGATCGAGTACCGGCACGTAATGACGCTACCGATAAGTAGTCAGTGGTAAACACGCTAGTCTCCTAACGTTTTTATAGTTTATATTTGTTTTCATACTGCTAGCCAAAGTCACACGTACCACTAAAGCGAGAGACTGCGAATAACGTTAAAGAAATTTTTAAATTAATCGCGTTAAATATCGATCAATCGAAAAGTTATACGCGTGTATCTTCGTAGTTCTTCCGAGCTCGCTAGATGGCAATACGGAGCACTTTTCGGTTGGACGCAAAAGGCGCGCGAATATTGAGTAATATACGAATTCCGGTGTGTCGAATCGGAAGAAAATTAATGTTAAATTAAAATTCTTTTAAAGCAAGAAATACGATTAACGTTCCTCGTTAATATTGTTAATATATATCTATAATATTAAATATCATATTTAATATCTTTTTCATAAGATATTCATGTTTTCAATTAAATCCTAGAAAAGTACAAAAAATCCACGCGCAGGGAACAAATTCTAAAGATACGAAAGATCACGATCTTATTTTTATTTCGGACATTTCCTACGCAATTAACGAGTCCGCCGAAGCGGCATTCCGAGCGAAAAGAAATTCTCCTCGCACGTACGCGCATCTACCCATACTGTGACGAAGAAGACGCGAATGAAGAAGAGGACGGAGAAATTTCAAGAAACCGCTCGGCTCGGATAGGTGGTCGTCGTTAATCCTGGAGGCATACCGGGTGACAACGACCGAATTAGTCGGGTGATCCGTCAAAAAGCGCATTTCCGCGGTAGACGCGCGTTGTATCCGCCGAGAATGAGAAGAGCGAGAGAGAGAGAGGGAGAGAAAGGGAGAAGTGCCACATGGTCTTCACTCGATGGGAGGACACGCGTGCGCGCGGTTATTAGAGGGAGATAGAAATAGGAGAAGGAGGGATAGAGCGAGAAGGAAGAACGAAATGCCGGAGCGCATCTATGAGGAGGGCTGCTAAAGGGAGGGGATGGAAGGTGAAAGAGAAGAGAGAAGAGAGAAGAGCGGGAGAGAGAGAGAG
>JAIFRP010000038.1:3750673-3766071 GCA_032403825.1 Odynerus spinipes | reverse complement strand
CCCGCGCTAACTCTCTCTCTCTCTTTCGCTATTGTAGCCAACCCCTGACTAATCCTGTTCCCTTTCTAGAGTGACGGCTGCACGTATAGGTGAGCACGCGATGCACGCCGTTTGCACCGAGCAGCACGTGGGAAAGGCGAAGTGTGCGCTTCCTCTCTCTCTGTCTCTCTCTCTCTCTCTCTCTCTTTCTCTATCTGTGCGTGCGTGCTACGCGTGTTCCGGTCTAGCACGATCCTCTCTCCTCTTCTCTTCCTTCTTCTCCACCTCCTCTTCTTCCTCCTTTTCCTTGCTCAGGGAGCAAAACATCAACGATCAAGCGGCGAGCAACCCCCGAACGAGCGAGCACCCCCAACACGAGTAGTAGACGCGTGTAACTGCTGCGAGCCGGCCAAGTGTCGGATCGGGGGTGGATTCGTGGTGGCGGCGAATGCGTGCACGAGACAACCGCGCATTCCTCCTTCCGACCCTTCGCCGGTAGGGAACCCTCCTCGCTTCGAGCCCACGGCATGCCCGTAGGAATGGTCTCGCGATGTTTTCGTCGATGGCCCTTCTCTTGCTTTCACCCCTCCTCTTTTCCCGAACTTTTACCGTGCTGACGTTGAAGCCTCTTTCTCTCCCTCTCTCTCTCTCTGTAATTCATGAACGAATTATGTTTCGATGACTTCTCGAATCGAAGCGTTCTAATGCTTTTACGACATAGTAGGTGCACGCTCCGCTTCACAACGAACGATCCATTATCTTTCCTCATCTGGAACACATCTTCGGTTATTACTTCGAAAGTAACGTCTCCTCTTGATAGGATCCATCGGGGAAGCAAGGAAACACCTAACGAGCCAAGCGCGAGGAACTACGAGAGAGCTTCAACAAGTGGTAGAGCTTCCTTTGAAAGTACGATTCCACGGTCCGGCAAACGTTCGACCATTGCCCCGAATACTCGTTCTATCTCTCTCTCTCCAACGTGCTACACGGAGTTCTCAATTATCGCTTGGTTCCCAAGATGCACTTGCCGCCCTTCGAGAATAAAAATATTAGTAAACGCTGCAGGATCGTTTGATGAAGGGAGAAAGAGTGAGAGAAAGATAGAGAGAAAAGGATAGAAAGAGTGAGAGTAAGAGAGCGAGGGAGGGACGTGTGCGGGGTTAAAGGGGGCTTCACACGAGACCCCTGCTGTGCAGTTTTGTACCAGAAGAGGCCCCGCGCCCGAAAGGGGAACCCCCGTAGTGATAATTAGGGGGCCAAGCGAGTGTTTCTGGCCTTCGTGAAGGTCCTTGAAGTTTCGCCGCTCGACCTCGAAAAAGCGGATCGCCAGTCATCGTGTTTCACCCAGTCTCTCTCTCTCTCTCTCTCATTCTCTCTTTTTCTTTCGCTTTTCTCCTCTCAACGGGCGGAGGAACCACCGTGGGCTTCCACGGGGGTGGAACCACCGCGGGAACATCAATTTTTCAGTGCCTCGTCCGACCGTATGACTGTGCTTCTCTCTTTCCACCTTCCTGGGACTTCCTAGGTCATGGCTCTGTCATCTGGTACCCGACGAACGTTTCTTCTTCTTCTTCTTCTTTTTTTTCTCTCCTTTTTCCTTTCTATGCCGCCGCTTGCTCTCGCGCTGCCCATGCGGGCACACGCCCGAACTTTGTTTCCTCCGATAGATACACCATATGTCTTCTGGAGCAGCCGTGACGATGATCGTCCCTCTTAGCCTCCATTTTCCTATCCCTCCATCCCTCTCCACATCAGTATCCGCAATTTTTCCCTTCACGATCTGGCTGTCGGAACGAGCCGTGACTCGACTCGAATACTTCTCGCGATATTGCACCCGATATCGACTCCTCTCTCGGGAGGATCTCTTCCTTCGATCGCTCCTCTTCTTCTCGCTTCTTCGAAAAAGCTTATCCGCTTCTCGCTTCGCCGCCGCCGCTGCTGCTGCTGCTGTTGCCTGACCCGTCTCTCTATCTTTTGACGAAATCTCATCCGCCACGGCACAGCTGTTCTCGATACGCGCCATCTGTCTTCGCGATACTCCTCAAGATTTTTATTCGCCGTTCGCCAATTAAATATCGAAACGGTAAAGACTTTGGAATACGTGGGTACTTACGATTAATCACTGTCGCCAAAGAATCCTCGGCTTTTTTAGAAACCCCTAGCTCCGTGATTTTTTAGTACCCGATTACCCTCCTACTCGAAGCGAGACGTAAACGCAAGCTAAAGTCAATGGCTCGCGAATCATTTCATTCGGAGGGGAGATAATGGTCCACCCCTATGACGGTAACCAAGAAAAAATTCGTAGATTCCGAAACCATCCCCTCTCCTTTTTAAAGGGTAGACACTTTCCAGTCGTACTCGCGAGTACGTTGACCTCGTTGAGAAAGACTCGAGGAAAAAGGGTCCCGTGCCACCTGTCCGACGGTGGAACGCGTACTGTCTGTTAGTCGTCGGCAGACGGCCCTAGTCTTTTGTACCCTTCGCGATGGGCAGACAGTTCCAGTTGATTAACCAAGGTTCATGCGTGCGACGCCATCGTCCAGCTCCCTCGAACGTTGTCGCGCGATAGTCGACTAGAAAAGCACTGTTGCATCGAACGCGTGTGTCGTTCTCGATTCTTGTGTCCTGAAACGAAGAGCAGGAAAGGTTCACGGTGCCACCAAAATGCGGCACGCACCACGTGCTATTGTTCTGCTCGAGTTTTACGCTCGTTTGCTGCTCTGACCAACCGACCAACCAAACAACCAACCAACCAACCAACCAACCAACCAACCGACCAACCACCACCACCGATACGCACCGGGTGTCACGCGAAACAATAGCCCAAACCACCGAGACCATCCGACGCGATCTATTTTTCTACCTGCTCTGAGCAAAGCTGGGATAAAATATTCTGGCCCTTCTGTATCCTTCGGCTTTGATCGCTTATTCGCACTCTTCTATTTTTCGAAACGTTTGCTGAACCGACTCTTGCGATTCTAACCAGATTTTCCTTTATTTTAACCCTTCGCGCTTCGTTCTACCTTTAACACTTTTAAGTACCGTGTCCGATACGGGTAACGTATAAGTTTCCCATTCAATGTATATTTATAATTTATTTATTTATTTATTTAACGAGTTACAATACTCTTTTAATCCTCGCAACTTTTGAACTTCGTTAAGATCACTGTTAACTATTGTCACTCGACAATGGGCACTCAAAGTATTAAACGATACGTATAAATTTACTTATACAATCTACTTTGCGAATACAATTTCCTTTCTACGAATAATATCAGAAAATATGAGATTGTCACGTACAAAGTTATACCGCGAAGGGTTACGATCACATAACGAAAAGGTGAATTCGAAGAATATGGAATCTCTCCCACCCTTCCCTCCTTTTCGAGAAGCTTCGCGTTCGAAGTTTGGAAATTCGTAGGGGCGATCAGTCACCAGTCGGCGAGATAAATCTGACTCATAAGTTACCGGGGAGCTCCCGTAGGCTAGGGGTGGCCCTATCTACGGGGGATGCTGAGAGAGTGAGAGTGAGAGGTACCCTCGGTGTAGCCCGTATCAAGATCTCTTTGCATCTCTGCGAAACGGACGGCGACACGGAGGGACGTGGAAAGAGGAAGAGAGAGAGGGATAGAGAGAGAGAGAGAGAGCGATGGGGAGGTGGAGAGGGCGAGTGGGCCACGGGGGTGCTTATCTCTACGTTATTCCCGAAGGGCGAGCCCCGTCAGCCTGGGAGCCGGTAGATAACGTCCCCTCCCCCGCCCCGACTCGTGCGATACCCTTGCCTATACTGGGTGTCGAAGTCGTCGAACGTATCAAGCTCGGTTCTGCGAGAAAAAAAATCTTCGCGCGAAGCTACTCTCGTTCGATACACGTTTATTCATTCTTGTTTTTGGTTTAATGGTAGGTGTTTAGCTACGATACGAACGAGTTATGCGTTCTGTTAAAAAGGGGGATGTTACAGTAATGGATCTTTCAATAATTTTAATGGTTATAAAAATTCTTCGAAAGTGTTATGATTTGCGAAAGAAAGAACGTGGTTTGTATCGTTGAGAGAGTTTTATCCCATTTTGGTGCAGGAAGCGTAGAATTCGTGGAAGATTCTTCGGTGTTAAGGGATAGGAAAAAAAATGTTTGGCCGATCGTTCGATTATCGGTAAGAGTGTCGCATAAGACGCAGGCACACCCAGTATAGACGATCAACTTCCATTTCTGTAGTGGGACCTCCTGGCCGGTCCAAGATAAGCCACCCTCTCTCTCTCTCTCTCTCTCTCTCTCTTTTTCTCGCGTTTCTCGGAGGAGGGTGCCGAGCGTAGAGAAGAGTCGCGAAGGGTGGTCGGCCGCTCGTGAAATAAGCTTCGCAGGGTTTTGGTGGTCGCGCTTTGGGGAGGCTTAGAAGGGCGTTTGTGCACGCTCGCCCGAAACGACTGACTCTGCCGACTCCTCTAGCTATGTATATACTTCGAAATCATCCCTCCTCTCGGGGCCGCAAAACAGAACCCTGGAAGGGCCTCCCAGCTGCCGATGACGTTTCCACGTGGGTACCCGCGAGGCTCGCGTGTTTTCGACGTCACCCCGATGATTTTGCTCGACGTAACGCGCTCGCGCGTGCCACCCTTCCACCCATGTCTCTTCTCTCTTTCGCTCTCGTTCTCGTTCGTTCTTCGGGAGGGTTGCCGCTCACCCTTAAGGGACCCACATTCGGCAAACTTCTCGATCGTGTGTCACGATAATTTCTCCGTCTTAGGCTCGCTGGAATGTCGTCGATCGATCGCAGTTTCCCTTCGAGTAACGTGAAAAAAGAAATCGTTGCTCCCTTACTTCCTTTTCTCTTTTTAATTCTACCACTCCCACGGGACACATGTAACTCTGAGGTCTTTTCATATTCCGAAAGCGGAAGAGAGAGGAGGAGAGAGAAAGAGAGAGAGAGAGATGAGAGAAGGTAGGAGCTATATTTCAGCAGGTTTCTAGGAAGAAACTTCAGAGAGCTGTGACGCGCGAGACGCATCCGAATATCGCTACGACGATCGATGACGTCCTCAACGTAGATTCCCTCTCGATAGGCACGTGCACGGTAGCACAGTGTCCAAAGGCATCACCATAAGCGGTCTCCCTTGGCGAGCACCACCAAACGGGAGGACCCACCTTACCCCTCTCTTACCCCCGTTCCGTTTGGACCGCGGGGGTCCAGGACGTAGATACGCATCGACACCCACTTCTTCGACACCGAGCCGAATTTCCTTAGCCACCGGCACCCACCGAAACTCGTCGAACTGCTTCGATAGCGCCGACAAGGTGTGGTTCCAGGGAAGACCGTTTAAACGACCGCCGCCGACGCCACATAACCACGACCACAGCCGCTCGGCTTGCTCACGGCGCGACACGTAAGTGGTTTCCGGCTTTTTTCGGTTTATAATCGCTGACCGATTACCCGAAGTAGCGTTCGAGGGCCGTTCCTGAATGCCTACTGTTGCGGGCCTTCGATGCCTCGAGGGTATCTCGCTCGATCGAAACTTTCGCTATACCTACAGGCATCTTCAGCGATCGTTCTTTATAGATCGTAGAAAGGGGTCCATTAAATTAGCGCCTCGAATGGATCAAGGACGAGTTAGAAAAGATTCCTGCTGCCGTTCGGATGCCTTTTTTCCGGAGTACGTAGGTACGTACTCTGTATAAAGATGGTCTTATAAAAAAGATCCTAGTGTAAAGTCGCGAGGTGTGGTTCGAAATATAGTAACGTTCCGAGGCTAAGTGGTTTCCGGCTTTTTCGGTTTATAATCGACAGACGATTACCAAAGTAGCGTCCTGGGGCCGGTCCCTGAGTGCCTACTGTTGAGGCCCCCCTCTCGGGCCCGACGGGGGTGTACGATTAGAGGTATAACTTTTCTATACAGGTCCCTTCAGCCACGATCAGATATAGATACCTTCGTGGACACCCACGCGATCCTTTTGTCGTTCCTCGACGTCGATACTTCCGACGAAAGGCTTCTCGAGGAACCGGGCGCGATCGAAAAAGACTTTGTATCGCGATATCGAGTGCCGATAAATCTTCTCTCTCGTTTTAATACTATCTTTCGTATCCTAATGTAAAATAAGAAGTACAAAGTGTCCAGAAGGCGATACTTCCTTGATCAGTCACGTAGGTACACATACGTACCTACACACCTTCGCAAATGATACGTCCATTGGTAAGTCGTATAAAAAAGTGAAACGTGCAGGCCACCGATCGTCAGTCGATCGCTTTGAAAAGTCCTGTAACGAGTGGACCGTCGGTCGGTCGGCGCGTCGTCGATCGACGTCGGTCGGTACCCGTGTAGGTGTACACTCGTGAGGTGGGGGTACGAGTACGGGGGTAGGGTGGTTTAATCACGGGGGCTATCACAATCCCTAAGTGGGCTTCCTGCCCGCTTCGGAATTATAGATAATGTCAGATAATAATAACACACCCTGTAGGGGCAGGCCCCGGAGTCGAGCAGAGGCAATAAGTATAAGGTAACCGGAGGAAAGAAGAGGAGGAGGGGGTGGTGGTGGTCTCGCGGTAGTGGTGGTGGTATTAGTAGGAGGATAAGTATAGGCTGCGAGAAGGCAAGTGGCTCCGGGGAAAGAGGAGAAGGAGGAGAAGGGGGAGGAGAAGGAGGAGGAAGAGAGGAGAGAGAAAGAGAGAGAGGAAGCCGAGACTTGGCTTCAGGGTTACCTTCTGGTAGAGCAGCACCGAGTCGGGAGTCGGGCCCAGCAGTCTGGCTGCCCATACGTGCCAGGCCACGGGGTCATCCGGGACCCCCGTTTCCCAGCCCCACCTCCCTTTACCTTCTCTCTTCTACCTTCTCTTTACCTTCGTACCCGCGTCCCTATGCGGTACTCCTCCAGGAGACTCCACCTTTTGCATCCGCAACGAGCGATATCTCGCGACGCTCTGCTTCCTTTCTCTCCCTTCTTTCGTTCTCTACCTAATCGTGCTGGCTCCGCTACCAACCGCGCACGAGTCCAATATAGGTAGGTAGTAGGTACACGAGGAGAGAACTTCTTCTTCTTCTTCGCTCGAAGATGGTTCGTTTTACGAGCTCTCTCGGTAACCCGACGTTTTCAATGATAGCGCTCGCGCGAAGGGACGTTTATGAAGCACTCGATCTTACCTCGAAGATCGAATGAAGTTTTCAATGAAAACGTGCATCTTCCCTAAGAGAGAAAGTCACCCGTTCAAAATCAATCTTCTCGAGCTCCACTTCTTATGCTCCAGTTCTCTCTCTCTCCCTCCCCCCCCCCCCCTAGTATCCTCTAGAATTTTCAACGTTCCTATGAATTACCGTATGAATTATGACTTCCTCTATTTACCTACTACCCAGCGACCCACACCTGTACTCGCTTTTTCTAATTTCTCATGATTACGATGCAACGGAGGATAAGACTATCGCGAATCGAATCGTCGAGGAACGCGGGCCATGCAATCTCTTCGTTCAGCCTACCTTCATTTCCGCCGTTTCGAGGGAATCGCCCTCGTAATTCCGCAAAACACACACATAAACATACACATGGCTGCCTACTCTCTTACGTAATGCAATTTTAAACGACGCTTAGAGAATCGACCGCCACCGTCGGCTAATCGACTTTTCCCGTAGCTAATCTCCGTCGAGATTTTCTTCCCTGTCTTCGAGAACGCCGCCGCCGTCTCGTGCAGCAACTCGCTCACGAACGTCGCCGTATTAATTACCATGAAGCAACGAGATTAGGCTCGTGGCGCTCCTTCGGCCGAACCCCTCGGCGTATATGCAACCCCTCGTGAGGACGTAACGCCAGCATAACGCGCCGTAAAGTGGCTATATCGTATTCACCCCCCTCCACCCCGTAGTAGTGGTAGTAGTAGACAACTATGCCCAGGTCGTAACACCCACTTTTCGAACGGACACCTGTTCGTCCTTTGACTCCTTATCCCTCTCTCTCTCTCTCTCTCTCTCTCGCCCTTCTCGCCCCGGCGCGCATGCGTTTACGCTTGTGTCGCGTTAAACGAGTTAGAATTCTGAAAGAAACCAGCCGCCGTTGAGAAATCCCTTTTTTTTCACCGTAACCCCGTTCACCCCTTCCGTTCTTCTTCCGATATGCGCGTGCCAATGAGAAAGAGAGAAAGAGAAGCGGGGTTGGTCAGAATGGGGAGGCGTTTGCACCCCCCACGGAGGGTGGACAGATGGGGGGCGTATCTTCGTGCTCGCCTACATCGAATATTTCCGCGATGCTTTACCATCCCCTAAGCACACGGCATAAGTGCCACTATGAGCCTGGTGTCTTCCTTATGTTACCGTCGCTCGATCGTTCCGCGTTACACAAAGTTCACCCTGCCATCGGCACCCCAATACCAATGTCGTGGACGCTATGGAAAAATTATCGTAATAGTCGGTGCATCGTGTCGCAGTGAACGCTCCTCCCGAAATCACCCCGCAAGAAAATAAGAGGAATGAGGGGTCGTAACGTCGGCCAATTCTCCACGATCCCTTCACGCTCCCTGCACTTAATAGCGCGTCGCTATTTTTGCCAGTAGAACGCTACTCTCCGGAGGCAACCTCGGCAAATCGCGTTAATCTACCGGTAAGACGCGCTAACCTAATTGGGACAACGCGAAACCTGATTACTTTTGTCGGAGATACCGGAGAACGTCGGAGTGATGTTGGAAATTCGATGGTTAGGAGAGAAGAAATATCTAGGCTCAAATGTTCCCTCTAGGACATTCGTCTAAAAAAAAAGAAACACAAGAACGAAAAATCTGTAAAATCCGTGCCACGCGAGAGAACGTGTGATCTGGAACGATCTCTCTGTCTCCCTTGCTCCCGATCGGGTAGACTGTCTCGGATATCGTCGATCGACAGGTCGGAGGGCTAATTTCGATCCAACTCGAACGAGAAAGTTGCGTCGTCAGCGGCGTTCGAGCGTATGCTAGGGCTCACGGTGTACCTGTTGTTAATAAAAACACGAGATTCAACGTAGCGTAACATCGGCATCAGGGTGTTGTACGTAGGGTTGATCTCCGTCGAGTGTACTCTGTCATGCGCCAGGTGATGGAGTCGCATCCTCTCTCTCCCTCTCTCTCCCTCTCTCTCTCTCTAGCTCTCACTTTAGCCGTACCGTGTCGAGGCTGGAAGGGTGCTGATTGCGTCGTAGTGTGAAATTCTACCGGGTGGTATTCCGCTCCGGTATAGAAGGAGAGGGACGAACGAACGAAGAGAGGGAGAAAGAGAGAGAGAGAGAGAGAGAGAGAGGAGGCAAAGAGTCAAGTGGGCTTTCGTCATGGCCGACACTTGTAGCGATCGAGGTGTGCTGTAGGCCGCTTGCAGAGACCCGCCCACCCCTACGGCATCAAAACTCGCTTTACTACTCAACCCCGGTGAAACGGCGTTGCACGTTGCACGACCCTCTCCTAATATCGTAAGATCCCCACGGCTGTATGCTACCGTAAGAATTAGTCGAGCCGCTACTGACTCGGCTAAAGGTGTATATCGACGTCTTCGAAGTGCCATACCCTTTGACTACTGCAAATTACAGACCGCGATGTTTCCAAATTGATTTCTTATCTCACGATACGAATCTTCCGACGGAGATCAAACTCCGAGACTTTCACTCGGGGATCGTGGCAATATTTTGAAACTTTCTTTCTCCTAAGAGTAGGTACGTATGAGAAGAATATCGCGAACGGGGGCAAAGGTCTATCGAGAGGAGGGGTATCCTGGTCGGTCGAGATTGCGTGCGTTTACAAAGCAAATGGCTTGAAAATAACCGAGCGGTGTGCCCCGTGGGCTCCGCCGGGAGAAAGCCTTCGTTCGGTACACGCGGTCGAGAGGCCGAGGAGAGGGGGTGGATTGAAGTGTACGACAGGGCGCAAGGGTGACGCCACCCCTGCTTGTGGCAGAGAATCGAGAAGAGGCCCGTGAAGAGAGTGAGCGAGAAAGAAAGACTGTTTGTGTGTGTGAGAGAGAGAGAGAGAGAGAGTGGAAGGAGGTGGGGGTGGTATAATCGATGCGGACATGTGCAGTTCCCTCGGGGGTAGCAACCCCTAACTCGCCAAACCTATTTATACAACAATGCCCGGTACAACCCCCCATAAACCACCCTCACGGTGGACCGCCGTGGCTGCTGCTGCTGCTGCTGCTGCACGCTCCCTTCCTTCGTCCCCCTTGCCATCGGTTTATAATCAACCCCCTCGCAGTCTCTCTCTCTCTCTCTCTCTTTCTCTCCTTCTCTCTCTCTCCCTCCCTCTCTCACCCTTTTTCTGTTCTTCTCTCCGTCTCGCACGTTCACTCACCAGCCGCCAACCTCGACGATGCACGAACAGTTTATCTTGGGGCCCGCGCGACCGGAGCTGGTATTTTAAATAGCAAATACTTATCTTGAAAGCGAGAGAGGGTAACGCGAACGATAAGCTGCTAGGAACAAGGGTGCCACCGCGTACGGGACGATACGACGGTGGTGAGAACGTAAGGAGCGAGTTACTCCTCCTTTTGTATAATAATAATACTTAATACTTACGTGCCACGACGCTTGGAGATCTCGTCAAAATCGGAAATACGCATGACTCGTAGCCGAGTCGAAGTCCACCGTACATAATAATAAAATTATCGCGCAATTTTACGGCCGATCGTAGCTCACGCCTCGCGGTAGGCGAGTAATTTTCTTTAGGAAATACGGCGCGTCGTATAAATCAGTCGTCCGTGTGCTCTTCTCGTACACGAAAGGCGCTTCCTTAAAGTACCGCTCGCTAAAACGCGCGGGATATATTATTTTAGAAATATCCACGCGACTATCCTTTTTTTTTCGACGTTTCCCAGCAGAGACGGTGGGCGCGTTTTGCATAGTAGGGATATTCCGAATACTAAAAAATCTGTATTCGCGAATACGACTACGAACACAAATACTTTACCATATTATTCGCGAATACATACCTACCTATAGTATTCGAATAATCTAATTCAACGAATATAAATACAAAAACACGCAATATTAAGCGAGTATTCGCGAAATCGAATACGAATATTCGAAACACCCCTACTCTAGAGCGTCGTGACAGCGAATCGAATAATAGCGAATACACGAGGAACGGTAGCGGTTGCTCGTTTTTCGTTATCCCGCGAGACCGCGCGCGCGCACGTCCGTATTACCGTTGGAATTGAAATTTGAAATTCTTCCGCGCGGCGATGGTTTACAATCCGCGTGCTTCGCAGCGGAGAATCGAGGTGCGTACACGGTACACGGTACATGCATTTACATACATTGTCGTGCCTCTCGGTAATAAGAACGCCGTAAGAACTTCCGTTCGAGACGATCCGCACGCGTGTGAGCGTGTGTGTGTGTACGCTCGTACGTATATCTACGCAGCTTATTTCTCGAGCATCGTATATTATACCGGCTGGCGATGAAAAAACATGCTGACTCGATTAGCATAAAAATTCGAGGAACAATAAAGCTAAGAAATCGGCGCTCGCTATATTCGACTTCTTATCGTGCGAAATAACAACTATGACCAGGGATACGATGATAACGAATATCGAAACGAGGTCGATTCGCGTCCCGATCACGGCGTATACGCGCGATGGCTGCGCATACTTGATTAATTCCATGGAAAAGAAGAAACAGCTATCGTTGTTACAACGTGTCCATAAGACAGGACCAGCTGAGCCACAGGTAATCCGGATTTCGGATTAGCCTAAGCCCGGCAGAACACCGGGAGGTCGTTCTGGATGCTTCTGTCGTCTCGACGTAGAGGAGAAGGAAATAAGAGGAGACCGGCGAAAAGGCGCGCGCGCGCGCGTTTTATCCGCGTTTCGTTTCTCGATCGGTGACAACCGTTTCTCTCGTTTCCATTGTGATCCTTCCGATGTTGCTTGACGCGCTTCCGAGAAAAGATCGACTCCGGTGAAGGGCGAAATCGCTTGGAAATTTCCCCGAATTCTCGTGAACCCTTATGGATCCCTTTTAAAAAGTTTAAAAAAAAAGGAGAGAGAGAGAGAGACTCGAAAAGCTCGAAACGAATCCCGAAGCATGCAAGAGGCAAAGATCGTCCCTTTCCATCGCTATCGACGTGCGTTAACTCAAAGTGCTCGGATCGAGGAGGGTTAATTGGAAGCTTTGCCTCGGTTAATTCGAGCCGGTGACAAGCGGCCGCGCACCGAGCGTGGAACGTGCGCGGTAAGCAAGGCGTGATTTGTAAGGCCTCCTTGCATAATGATAGGACGAAACACGAGGGGTTTTACGCGACGGGAGCTCGTTTTGCGACACGTGCGTGGACACGTGAGTCTCCGAAACGCGTTCGACTGTGACGCGTCGCCTTCTCGTCCCCTTTTTCGTCCTGCCTCCTTTTACCGTCACCAACCTCCTACCCCGGCGACAACCCTTGCTCGCACCCCGGAAAATTTTCTTCGGCGAAACTTCTTCGCTGTTTCTACGTAAGCAGCTCCGGTAAACGGACGAGTCGTATATCAGCGAGTTCGGACATATTTTAGGGAGGTATATAATACATAATCGCGTTAATAATATTGAACATGTATTAATAAACATCTAGGAAAGAAATATAATGATGGGACTTAAAAATAGATTGTCGTGATCGAATAGATTAATTTTTTTACACGCAAGTAACTTTTTCTTTAAATGAACACATTTTTACGTACAAAGCTTGTGATGTTTTAACACTAAACCTACCGACATTTTATATATACCTACCTATTTCTACCGATGGTGGTCAAATGACCGCTTTTCAAATAAACGTTATATTCTTATCCAGTTGACTATAAATAATACAGAATTTAGCATAGGCAATTTTTGGCCTCAAAAGCGATCATTTGATCGTTCTGGTAGGTTTAGTGTTAAAAATGTTTCTAAAAAAATCGTTGACATAAATTTCGAAAGCAGCTGACCTGTCCATCTACTGGCCTGTTTACTCTCCACGCAAAGAGAAAGGATAAAGAAAATCGTAATTAAGTGTCCCGGTCATTGTCTTCTCGTTACCGAACACGGTACTTACGGCGCGATATAAATCACACGATCCGCCCAGTCTTTGTATCGAATCGCTATGCGATTAGGCTAGAAGGGAGGCGAGAGGAATTTCTTGGCTCGCGCTCACGAACCGTCCATGTCCATGGAGGGTATGTAGAGGGTAACGAGAGCGATACGATGGGGTGGTAGAACGTAGAAGGACCCCCCGGGACGGTTTGTCCCTACGAGACTACTCCCACGAGACCCCTACGGTAGTTCCCGGGGCGCGGAGGCGGGCACGCATCTGTCGAATCTCCCGACGGATATCTCTCCTCCTCTAGGAGCGATCCTGCCAGGACACACATTACACGGAAGGATGACGTTCTTCTGCTCGTCGTCCCGACGTCATTACCCTCTCCTCCTCTTTTGTACGAGGAGACCTTATCGTTAAATGTTACTTTCTGCGTTGTTTTCGTATTGGTTACGAAATTAGTCGATTAACATCAATCCATCGGGGGAGTGAGGGATTAGTTGCAACATCAGCGATGCAACATGACGAGTAAAGGTAATACCTTGACGTATTCCACCGATGTAACTTTACGTCATTTCATTTACAATGATGTCAAAAATTGCTGCGATCCACTGTAGAAGAAGCACAAATCAAAGAAATCGCAGACGGCTGGGAGTGCGTCAAGACTCGTAACACGCGAGACGATAAACTAGGAACAGTCTGTCTTCCAACTTCGGCACACGATCCCGCGAATTAACTGTAGAAGAAGGAAAGAGAGAGAGAGAGAGAGAGAGAGAGAGAGAGAGAAAACAGGGACGTAGAGGGTGGTCTCGAATGATGTATATACACGGTGTAAACGGAACACATGGGGAGCAAAGTACGCGACGGCATCGTTTCCGTCCCCGATGGGACCCTTTGCGAAGATACGCGCGCGAGCGTCGATGATCCCGAGGCTCGAAGAAGCGTAGAAAGCCCGGAGGGCAGAAACACATCAAAATCGAATTCACCAGATGTCCAGGAAAACGAATTCTCCCTTCTCTCTCTTTCTCTCCTTCTCTCTCGGTCTTCCCACCACCCACCCATTCCACCCGTCCTCTTGGCAAGAGCTAACGCGACGTTGTGGCGCCCGACTCTAACGATATTAGGGTACCACCATCCTTCCTCCTCCTCTCCCTCTCTCTCTCTCTCTCCCTCTCTTCTTCTCTTTCGCGAACGACGCATCTGCGTCGACCACGACGACGATTTAGGGCGAGAAGAAGATTCGATTGCGAACTACGACGACTACTACGAGGACTACGACGATTACTACGACGGTCTCAGGTGTTTTCTCCCCAGGGCTACAAACACCGAGATTCTTTTCGTACCGAGGGGTGAAAAAATCGGGAAGGGGTGCACCCCTTTCGTAACATTTTTTAAACGAAACCAACCAGCTCCACGAGACTGGTATATTAACCGTGTCGCTGGATGAGAAATGACAAAGGCGATGGAAAAAAGATTCTTACCTGCTAGCCGTCGGATCCTCGCGAGAAAAATGTCTGTCTCTTCTTGATCCGAAGATTATTCCGCGTTCGAGCGGCGAAATGAATGATAGAAAAATTCGTGGATCGGGAATAATCGCATTCCCCGGTGGGCTCGGGTTCTAACGCAAGGAATCAGATGCACAGAGTGTGTATACGGAAATACGAGGTGGTTTATTATAATAATATTTATAATCATTACGCATCGCGGCGGCCAGTCCCATTCGTCTCCCGTTTTTCTTTCTTTCGATCTTTTTTTTTCCCTTACTCCTCTTTCTTCATTTTTTGCGCCGACATCGCGTTTACAATACATACACTCTAATATTTTCTAACGGTGGCACGTAGCACGCGCGCCGCTGCTCCTCTCCGCTTTTCTTCTTTTTCTTCTCTTCTCTTCTCTTCTCGTCTCTCTTTTCTTTATTTTTTTTGTGTATCTTTTCTCATTTTTAAAATCCGCTCGCACGCGCTCGCCGCGAAAGACAATGTATTTACATCGAACGCCGCCTTACTCTTAACAAGTACAGATTACACGTTCCTATTTATATTTATACTTTTAATGATAATTAATACAACATGTTCTTTAAATGTGTCTCTGCTCTCTGTACGTGTACGTGTAAATTCCGCTTACGTGTGAACGTCTACGCAACCGATCGGTAAAGTCACGTGTATGTGTATGTCTTAATGCGTAACGTGTATGCGTGTTAGAGAGAGAACGTGTGTCCCGTTGAAACGTACGCGCCACGCGCGCGCGCGTATACGCCTCCTCGAGTGTATACAACAGCGGATATATCTACAGGGTGTATTCCGCAAAGTAACGCATCGAAATTAGTCAACAGGGAGGGTACAATATTACACGATAGGGCCTCGAATTTTTTATACACAATAATAATTAATTCATTATTCATCGTTCGTAATTCATAATCAATATTAAAAACTTTAATAATAAT
>JAIFRP010000038.1:3732872-3743761 GCA_032403825.1 Odynerus spinipes | reverse complement strand
GGGGGAGAGAAGAAGAAGAACGGAATCCAATTATTATTATCATCGTCGTCATCGTCGGCGTGTATTCGAGCTCGTTCGAGAGCGAAGGTCAAGGTGGGTACCTTACTGCTTCGTTTTAAGCCGTTCGTAACTCTCCGACGAATTTTCACCTTACGATTTTATTCAGAGAGGAAGAAAGAGAGAGAGAGAGAGAGAGAGAGAGAGAGAGAGAGATTATTCGAGATAGCTGTTCATTGAAACGAGTTTTCGAGCTACCGATTACCTCAACGAAATATGCGCGATACTCGAAATTTACACACGTTTTTTACGCACGTGCGATCGTTATTAACCGTGTTACGTCGTCGCCATCGTTCGAAAGAGAAAAACAGAGAGATAAAGACAAAGAGAGAGAAAGAGAGAAGAGGTCGATAAAGGACGGGTTTTCGATGGAAGATCCAAGGCCGACGAAAGCCCCAGTACATCTTCTTTTATCTTGAGAAACATAAAAGATTTCTCTTTCTCCACAGCTTATGCCGCCGCCGCCGCTGCTGCTGCTGCTGCCGCCGCTGCCGATCGAGAAACCCACACCACGAATACGAATTTGTTCAAGATTATAGTCCCGATGCGTTGGAGGATGCTCGAACGTGCTCGAACGATCAACTTGACGCGCCGAGGGAAGGTCTTCGAGTGTTTGAACGCTTAATTTCGCGAGGATACCGAGCAACTGGTGCTGCTCCCTCTCTCTCGCTCTCTATCTCACTCTCGTTTGCCTCGATGCCATCGAATGCCTCGAACGAGGGGTCGATATAATGCGATTCTATATGCATATAGACATATATGAAGAGAGAGAGAGAGAGAGAGAGAGATAGAGAGAGACACGTACAGACATACACACATTTATACACACTAGCGCGTTGCGTGTAAACGCAGGACACGTAGGTACGGGTGATTCCGTCGAGCGAAACCGCGCGATGCGGTCGAGTAAAAAATCATTTTCCATCGCAACGCCGAGGAAAATGGCCCTTTTTCCGTCATATTTTCACGAACGAGGTTGGAAAGAGAAAAGGTTGAGAGTGAATCTGTCAAAGTCGAAAAGTCGTTCGCTAACGATTAATCGTTCAATCGACCGCGAAATTCCGCCTCCATTTTTTCTTTCGTGCCCTCCCACGCATGGCACATTTTTTTTCTTCTTTTTTGATTCTTCTCTCTCTCTCTCTCTCTCTCTCTTTCTCTCTTTCTTACTCGTACGTTTTCCTTCGTCACTCTTGCGGCACGTATGACGCAAGAAAACGGTGCTTGGCAAAAACGACGTCTTCGGGAACGCATCGCGATGCCACGGACGGACGGACGAACCTTCCTAGAAGGGAAACAACATATCGAGGCCTCTTTCTCTCATTCTCTCTCTTTCTCTCTCTCTCTCGTCCTCTCGACAGCACCGTGGCGGCCTCGTCACGCCCAACAAACTTCTCCTACGGCTCGAAGCGGGCGTCACGGCGCATTTATAATGTTTCCACGTTCGAGTTTCGACGGGCACGCCGGCGCGGCTCCTCGAGAAGAAGAAGAAGAAGAAGAAGAGGAGGAGGATGAAGAGAAGAAGGAGGAGGAGAAGGAGAATGCCGAGAAACGTTGTACCGGAGCATCGGAAAACAAGGACAATGGAACGACAAGGAGGAGTCCTCCTTCGACTCGCGAGAAAAGCTCACTTCGAGCTTAACGATCGTTATTGTGTCCGTCTTGTTGCGGTGGCAAATGCATGATCGATTCGTCGCGAGGGAACTCTCTATCTTATCGAGTCGCGTTATCGAATGGAGAATTTCCTCGGGCCATATTTACGGCCGATCGTGATTCGCTTCTATAAAAAAAAAATAATTTCCTCTCGTAAAGCAACAATTTTACGTTTCCTGTATCCTTACTCCATTTTGTCCATGTGAAAATTTCTACGCGGCAAATAACGAGGCGTAAGATCGATCGACTCGTCGCAGGGGGGTGAGTTACGAACTACTACCGTGTCGAAAAGAAGAAATGCAAGAACTCGAAGCGGTTGACATACATTCTCGATCATTAGTTCTCTCTTTCTCTTTTTCTCGGTTGACACAGTCTCCGGCGATAATGTTTTCATCAGGATTTCGGGTGCAGGGTGGACCATATTTTATGGTAATAATTTTCACCGGTATACCGGGCCATCGACCGCAGGGGACGCGCCAGTGTTGCTGGCGGCGGTGAAACGGGGACACATCGGTCCTTTTGATCCTGGACCCTTTCGGACCCCACGGGCCATTATCGACCTTTAAGGACCTTGCTGCGACTCGTAGAGCCGGTTACCATAACCGCACGTACCGTTTCACCGACCAATATCCGTGGACCTCCCGGAGGTGTTACAGAATACCGGGAGAAAGAGAAAGAGAGAAAGAGAGAGGAGGGGGTGAAGTCGGAGGGGAAACGCGAGTCACTTCCATCGAAGACGGGGCCTTTCGAGCTTTTAACTACGAAACAAAAAGATTCACACCGTCTCGACCCGTTCGCCTTTTTGTCAGCTAGTACACGTATGCTAGAGATATTCTGAGTACTTGTATCCGTATTAAATTTGACGAATACTCGCTTAATACCTATCGTGTATCCGTTATTCCTCAAATTAGATGCGATTATTCCGATTACTATAAAAATAGTAAAAGTAATATAAAATTACATAAATAAGGTAAACAAAAACTAGTAAAAAAGTAAATTAAAACTAGTAAAAAAGTAAACTAAAACTAAAACTACTAAAAAAATAAAGAAAAAGCTTTTACAAATATTAACAAAAATGATTCGTTACGAAATATCGACTTTTAGCGAAAATATGACACACTATTCGTATTCGCATCGGTATTCGCGAATAGATTCGAATTTTTTAATATTCGCAAACAGCACTAATTTCTACATATAAAATTACATAAATAAGGTAAACTAAAAGTAGTAAAAAAGTAAACTAAAAAAGTAAACTAAAGCTAAAACTACTAAAAAATAAAGGAAAAGCTTGTACAAATATTAACAAAAACGATTCGTTACGAAATATCGACTTTTAGCGAAAGTATGACACACTATTCGTATTCGTATACATATTCGCGAATAGATTCGAATTTTTTAATATTCGCAAACAGCCCTAATGTCTACACGCTCGTTTACACCTACGTACACGTCCACTCTTTTCCTTCCAACTCGCTACCGCCTCTCGCCAAGCGTGATTTAACGTTATTCGCTAGAATGTAGATCCCACGAGCGGCAAAGTAAACAAGATAAATCATTTACGCCGTGAAACACCTACGTTTTAAAAGAAGAGAAGACCGCACCACGAGTGGTAATGCATGCGGGGATTAACGAATAAGCTCTTCCACGCGTGTCTCTCCTGTCTTAAACGTATCTACCCGGTGTACGACTCGCGAACTCGCGAACGCGATGTAGCACGTATTAAATTTAACACGCGAGACCACGTTTCCACGCACGCGTGTACCAACTTACGTCGCGTTAACACGTTCTAGAGTAAAGACGCACCGGGTGCGTCATGTGATATCTATTCGATCTAATCGGTTATACCTACATATAAAAAGACGAATAAGATCACGTAAAAGAAATATCGCGGAGAAGATTGTACGAGATGAAAAAATGATTCTGCTATCTTCCTACGTACGAAAGAAATTCGTAAGACTCGTAAAACGTCGACTGGCTTGCTCGACGTAACACAAAGGAAAAGTACTCCGCTCTATGTCGAGATCGGCGGATTCGACGAGGAGCCTCGAAAAGGAATATCGTCGGTGCCGATCGCGATGGTGCTGCTGCCGTGTGCTCGTCTTCTCGAGCGGCTAATGAATTTTTCATAGGGATAAAATGCAAAGTAAGTCGTAAAGTACACAACACGTTCGTTATACGCTCGTTCGTATAAGTATCAAAGGGCCCCCCTTAACTTTCCTCGGTCCGCGCCCTCGGCCCTCCGCCCTCTCTTCGCTCCCTCCGCTCACGGTCCTCCGTTACAAAGGGGATCGTTCATCGCTTCCAGAAGTCACGAAAGAAGAAAGTTACACGGGAGGATCCCGGTGGAAAGTAGTAACGATTTTGTTGTTACGCGAAGGGTTCCCCCTCGAACGATCCTTTTTTTCCTTTCTTTTTACTTTAGTTAAAGCGTTAAGTGGTGGGTCAATTTTTTGACAAACTCAAATGTCTTGTAATATTATTTATAATATTCGGAAAAATCACATCTTTTATATTAGGCTTTACGCTTCTAAGCACTGCTCGTTACATTCTAATAAACAGATAATCAAATGCGATCTCTAAAATTGAGTAGGAGGACACCGGTGACCCCCCGTAGCCTTCAACGTGTTAAAAACCTTACAATTTCATACGTAACATATGGCATAGACAAATTTGTGCCCACACACTTTCGTCATACCGCTCCAACATTTATCCCATTAAACGCTCCGCGATATAATACGTTGCGTAACGCAGTGGCATGAATTTTAAAATACCGACGCGTAAAACTTTTTATGCCGATCCGCGAGGAAAAAGATGCTGGGAGGAAAGTAAGAAGAAGAAGAAAAAAAAGAAGCAGAGAGAAGGATTTACGAGAGAATCGGGAATACTTGAGATACTCGCGACGGTAATCGCCCGTAAAAGTATCGAAGTTCGGCCACTACTCGATCCCCGTTTTTCAACAAGAAAGTAAACCGTTTTTCGTCCGACCGAGAGTCCACGTTTAAGCGGGTCAATCGCTTCGTTACGTGTCAGCAATTAATTAAAGTCAATCGCAGGGCGTTTTTCCTAGCGCGATTTCTGTTAGGGAACTCTTTCGATTCGGGCAAAAACACAACGCGGAGGACGAGCACACAGAAAGAGAGAGAGACAGAGAGAGAGAGAGAATGAGAGAGAGAGAGAGAGAACAAGACACGTTACCATCGGGATCCGGCCTTGCGTTCACGCTTTAAACCAATTTCTTCCGCAAATGTCAAGGTCTCCAGCGATTCGACGCGTTCCTATTCGTTTCTCTTCGATCATTATATTCTTTTTTATGTTTAAAGCACTCGAGAGATCCGTGATCGTCCCTTTAAACAATTTTTCTTCGATTATTCCGGGATTTTCACAAACAGAATAAGTGGAGAACAAAAAATTGCAAAACAAATGTCGACGTCGCAAAATTGGTACACCTATCTATCGTAGGTATACTTTTTTTCTAAATGATTATAAAAGATAGATCTACGGTTGATTTCAAAGGTACGCGAGAGCACTGATTTTTACGGGAAACTTGATTCACGCGGCCAAGCGAAATGGCGCCTCGAGCCGAGCCCCGAGAAAATGTCAAGGATTCCTTCCTGTTCGTCACGAAACGCCTTTTTCTCGATAGAAACTGCCACGAACCGTGATGGTAAAAAGAGAGCAACGAATACCTCGCGTTCCTTGCGGTTCGTGCTGGAGCTGACAAAAAGGTGCAGCATAGAAAAAAGAAAAAAGAGAGAGAGAGAGAGAGAGAGAGAAGAAGATCTCGGTACGAGGATCCTCCATCCACGGTTCGCAGCTTCTTCTTCTTCTTCTTCTTCTTCTTCTTCTTCTCGCGTGCGCGCGAACCTCGAGAGGAAGAAACGATTCCATCGAGGAAAATTCGATTTTTCGCGATTAATTTCGTCGACGTCTCTTGGTCCCTCCATTTTTTTTCTCCCTCGTAAACGCGTCACGCGCGTTAAAGCGTTACGACACCGTGTCGGACCATAGCGAAAACGATAAAACGGAGTTTCTTTTTTTTTTCCTCGCTCTCTCTCTCNNNNCCCCCCCCTCTCCCGTGGACGCGAGAGGACGCAAGAGAACGCGAGAGGCATACGCGTTCTCCAAGCTCTCGACGTAAGAAAAATGGATGAACTTACTTGAAAAAGTCGTCCCTGCAGAAGAGCTTCGCCTCCCTGGAGAAACACTTGTCCTGAAGCGTGGTTCTGCAATCGAAACAGCGAACACACTCGACGTGCCATGTTCGGTCCAAAACGTTCAGCAGGTACTGATCCAGTATCGGTTTCTCGCATCCTGCACATGACAGGAGCATCGCCAGACCTCGTCTTCCTGCTTCGTAAAGAAACGATACGCGTCAGAAGCGTTTATGTTTTTTTATCGTTAAATAAAAACAAAATTGTACGTGTATGTCTGTATATTTAATAAAAAGATCGAAACGAGCAATCGGGATTTAATTATTTGAATATTACAACCAGCTCGTAACGCGTCCAACATTTTTCTCTCCTTTCTCCCCACCTTCTCCCATAGAAAATTAAAGTATCGATACGAAAATCGCGATCGAAAATTTCCAAAATCCCATCCCGCGTTCACGTTCGAGCCGTACAAGTATGCGGTAGTCGCGCTCGGCTCGGAGCACTCAAAATTTCATCGATTATTTATTCTATCGATAAATATCCTACGACAAACACGTTCAACCAATATCAAACGATATTCGTGTATACATATATGTAGGTATATGTATATCTCTCTTTCCGCGCGTTTCAACGGACATTTCGTCCAGCGTCAATGAACGACGAAAACAAATAACGCTTTCAAACGGACGGCTCGCGCGCGTTACTCCGCTTTCTATATAATGCATTTTATCTATTTCGCGTGCGAATTATCGATTAGCTTCAAACATTAATTCCGTTCGGCGGATTATACGGCGCGGCGCGTAAGCGCGTGTAAACCTTACGATTCTTTATGCTCGATTATGTTTACGATCGGAGAAACGTGAGCTCGTCTCCTCTTTCTCTCTCTCTGTCTCTCTCTCTCTCTCTGTCTCTCTCTCTCTCTGTCTCTCTCTCTCTCTGTCTCTCTCTCTCTCTTGCTCTTCTTCTCCTTTTTGGATATGACTCGCGAAGAAACTTTCGAGTTTAATTACCGGATCGATGACCGCAGGGGAAAAGGTCGACGACTATCGCGATCATACGCGTTTCTATTTCCTTTTCCTTTTTAACGTACGGGAAAAGACGAAAAAAGAAGGGGGGAAAAAGAAAGAGACGAAGAGGAAGAGAAAAACATCGATCTTTCGCTAGGAAGGAGCAACGCACCTGTCGAGTGGCTTCACACTTTTTTTCAAAGCTCGCTTAATTAACGCGCGTTCGAACGGATACAATTAAAGAGATCGCCGTACGATCTTTACTTCGACTTTATTTCATTCCGAGAGATCGCAACTCGACAGCTACGTCTCTATCTACATAGAATTTGCATTACTTCGCTCGTTAGTTGGTTAGTCGACCCGTTAAACAATTTTCATCGAGTTATTGTAATTAGATCAATTAGTACCTACCTAGGCTCTAGAGCTAATCCGCGGCGTTAGAAAAGCCGAGAGAGACTGTTGATCACCTACGTAAGAGATTTTATACTTAAAGAAGCTTTATCGATCGTACGGCGATCGTCGCTCTCGTAAAAAGCTACTCATCGTTACGTCAGACATTGAACGCGATATCGTAATCGGTGACGACACGTAAAGCTACCGGAAAGAAATTATTCGAAAAGTAAACCTTTGCTCTTACCGTAATTACCGCGATCTTTATCGACTCGCGAACATAAAAAGCGCATGTCTTCGAAGGCACACATGTTAGACGCGCGATCTTTGCGATAGAATAAAAGATCGTCGAGATGAGAGAAAACATACAGTGGAAGTCGGTTTAGCCCGACATAATGAAAAATATTTATAATTTTGTAAATTAAAATTATCCGAACATTTTCTTATGGTTCTCGTAAGATAAATCTTTTAACTTTACTTCTAATTGCCTTTACTAGGATATTTAATTATGTTAATCCGAAGTATATAGTTCTAATATCTAATTATAGTTAATCCGAATTTTTTGGATCATCCAGATTTTCGCTCATCCACACCACGCTCGGTCCCGTTTCGCCCGGATAAACGACGTTCCACTGTATTGTCGAAACGAGAGATCGAACGTTCGTCCTTTCGATTCGATTCGCGAAAAACAAACCTATCACGACCCGTGCCTATCTCTTTCTACCAAGCCCCATATCAAAGCAGTTTCTTTCGTCGAGCGAGCTTGATTCTCGCCGACTCTACTCGACCAATAATTACTATTCATTGTTAATTAACATTCGAGGCCGAGATTGCCCTTTCGTTTTCCCTCTTTCGCCGTCCTCATCGCTCCCTCGCTTTGATCGCCATCGCTAAACCCTCCGGTGTGTTCTCTGTCATACTCTTTCTCTCTCTCTTTCTCTCTTTCTCTTTCTCTCTCTCTTTCTCTCTCTCTCTCTTTCTCACTCGCACTCGAACTCGCACTCGCTCCCTCGCTCGTTCTCTCTCCTCTCCTTTTTTCGCGGTTTCCGCCAATGGGCGGAGTCCCTCTCCGCCGGCAGGGTTGTCAACCTAGCAACCCTCCTCCCACCCTTAAGATCTGACCTTGCGCATCTCATCCCTCTTCGGTCTCGAGGGGACGACGAGAAAGAGGGAAAGGCAAGTCCACTCGAACGCTTTAACAACCGCTAAGAAAAAATTCTCGAGCCGGGCGCGTAAAAAGTGAGCTCCTCTACCTTATCCCTTCCTACGGGACTCTCGATCGATGATCTTACGATTTTAAAATCCCTTACGAATTAAGTAATTATCAACACTACCCTGTAGATTTTCTTTCGATAAAAAACAATAATCAAGACAAAAGCCGATATAAAATTATAATAAAAATGTGTGGAATTCACCGAATCCGTGCGCTCGAAGTGAAACTTCTTTCTTTTGCTAGCATCATTAGACACATCACTGAAGACATAATCGAATGAGAAAAATTAATTTACAATTATCGATGTTCCATTTAATTTTCGATTTGCAGCGTTCGGTGTTCGGTTGAATTTATATAGAAAGGAAACGACAGCTTTATGGTAACTAAACTAAGCGAAGAACGAGTTAGATTCTAATTCGACGAGATATCTTTGAAAGATGGCGTCGATGGCAGTTCCATATCTCGTCGTTCGTTCGAAACCACCCTGGCACCTTCCTGCATCGAAGATTATAATTCATGGCAATTAACTTGGCGTTACGATCGAGCGATAAAAGTCGAAAACACGTTTCGAGATGAGATAAAAGAAGGAACGAAAGGTCGATAGTAGCGTACCAGCGCGTTATCGAGGAGAAAGGGCTCGCACCTTCGACCGGTGCGACCCCTCCAAGACGAATCGCGCGATTCTTCTTCTCTTAACTCGCACGAGGGTGAAATAGAAGAAGAAGAGAAAGAAAATGGCAGGGACTCGGACGAATCGTCTAAACCAGATTAGGATTACGCACACACGTCGGACCGGGGGGTGCCGTTACCGCCGCCAAAACGGATTCGTTAATCCGATTTTCCTGGATCGCCGGCCGATCGTTTTTTTTTTTCTTCTTCTTTGGTCTTTTTAACATCATTTCGAATTCTATGTTTTTTCCCCTTATCGTCGTTCGCCTTTTCGCAAATCGTTTCTTCGATAATCTCATTGCTCGCGATCCCGTTGATCCGTTTTTCCTTTTTATTAGATTAAGAAGAAGAAGATGATGAATTATGGGACGACGTCAGCAAAAATAAATGCCAAGCCGATCGGCCGCGATCCAATAACTTAGTGTAAATATTTTTCTTACTGCGCCCTTCACCGCATGTTAATCACCCTAACCCTTTTATGCCGGGAAGAATGAAATGCGATCTCAAGGAGATCGAGACGAGAGCGTTGACGTACGGTTCGATAAAATAATTTCGAGAAAATTTATTTAACGAAGGTATAGGACGAGTGGCGAAATATTTTCCACCGGCGAAATTACACCGACGGATCGCAAACTCGGCGGGCTCGTTCGGAAAGCTTTGAAATATGTTATTGAAAAAATATATAGAATACAAAATGATATCTTCTGACGCTCGTATAATTAACAGGATATTATTAAAACGATCGAATATTGATTAAAAAATTTCTAGCCGGTACAAAGTCGGACATCTCCACTCCTACGCGAAAGGGCCGAACACGACCGGCCGTGACTACTTTTTCTCGTATTTCGTCTTCCCAACTCCGTCCATTGCCTTCCACGAATCGTACGAAGAACTAATGTGCTCGGTCGATCACGATAAACGCGCGTAGGATGTTATACGAAGAAAGAACCCGTAGGATGTGAGAACGTGATCGACGTGGCCGACGGAAACTCTTCGAGTCGTATACATTGTGTTATTTTAAAACGAAAAGGTGACATTGTCGATATAACATGTACGTATGTAGATACATGTAGGTAGGTTTTCAAACGTTGGAAAAATCTCTCTACGATCTCTCAGAAACCGGCTTCGCGTAACAAGTGTCACTCTAGTGGAAAATCAATCCAGTGCGTGTCTTAATTTAATAATATATTTGAATAAACTACATTACAGTAATTACTAACTACAAATATAAAACAAATAGAGAATCGAAATTAAATAGAACAGGTCGTGCTCTCGTGACAACCACTTGTCAACTGAACGCTTGGAACGCCAAATAACAAAACACAAATCGAAATGAAACATTCGAACATTGTAAGCCTAATAATTTCATCGAGACTTCAACAACGGACAAAGATGCGTTATATCTGTTCGAACTATGTTTTTTCGTTACACTCGTCGGTAAAAATGACACCCCGTTCTCGAGGGGGTCTCTTCCAGGGGTGGTGGAGGTTTAAGAAATTCATTGCATATCAAACGAATAAGAATAAAATTAATGCATTTGCTAGTATCCATACGTAACCATGACGATTCGTTGGTCCATCTCCAAACGAATAAAATATAATCGATCTGCCAAAGAGTGTCGATCACTCCCGATGATATCGAAGACGTAAAATAAAAGAATGAATAAAAAAAATATCTGAGAAAGTGTCCTTACCTATGTTACAAGCCTGGGTGACGGAGAGGCGCGTGCAGCAAGGGCCGCCGAACCTTATCCGG
>JAIFRP010000038.1:3717868-3731690 GCA_032403825.1 Odynerus spinipes | reverse complement strand
GCGCTATTGGCTCCCGCGAACGCGAGGGGGCGGCGCTCAACGCGAGCGCCGCCAGGCATGGCCGTGGAATGGCCGTGTGCCGGCCGATTCGAGCCGAGCGAAGTTGAGCGACGCCGCCGCGACGGAAGCGTCCGTCGTGCGATTCTCTTTCTCTCTTTCATTTTCTCTCTCTCTCTCTCTCTCTCTTTCTTTTTCTCCTACTCTTTGCTTCCTTCCTTCCTTCTTTCCTTTCTTCTTCTTCTTCTTCTTATTTTTTACATTAATACAATAAAAATAAAAATAAAGAGAAAGCTTTACTCGTGAATCTACTATACTACACGTCGATTCTTTTTCTTCTCCCTATCGATCGAACCACTTTTCCCTTTTCCTCCCCCACAAAATGCTACAGGTTTCCAAATCCTCCCAGTTTCTTCCTCTTCTTCTACTTCTTCTTACTACAAGGACGAAAAATGTCCGAGCGATTTTGTACCGTCACGATTTTGCGTTCACTTCCTTTCTCTCTTTCTCTTTCCATCTCGTCGGTCCCCTTTCATCCTCGAAACGAACGGCACACGGGCGAGAAGCTCGCGGACGAAAGACGGACACGCGCACGCGGCACTTCCCTTTCGCGCCACGCTCTCGAGCTTATCGTATCCTTCTTCTTCCCTCTCTCTCCCTCTCGTTATCGATCGCGACGTTTTCGCGCGATCTCTTTGTGAAATTTGCGTTCGACTCGCGGAGAGTACCGTTAACTTTTCGTTTATTATGTTACCTAATAATTAACGCCATCGTCAATTTTTTATTTGTCATTTGCACGATATGTTTTATGCTGAAACATTATCCACTAAACGAATACGTTTATTGTTCCGCCTAAACCATTTCGTTTTAAGGACTACAGGTTTTTTTTTTAGAATCGAATCGGGTGAAGTGCTTTAAACGGGTTTCCAAACACACGGTGGTAACGCGTTAAAGGGGATGATCGCGTTTTTTACCGTTCGCGAGTAAAGTCAATTTGCGTATGATCAAACGAAGAAAGAAATGTTTACTTCCTTTCACGGTGAGAGAAGGAGACTCGTTTGCAATGTGGATCGATGCTTCTTTCCACTTTAATAGCTTTCATTTGCGAACCTAAACGAATAGCTTACCTACTTGCGTAGACACGCGTGCTTCTCGTTGCGTTGGCATAAAAATTCTTTAATGATTTCTCAAACTATACGATGATATATTTTAGTAGTTTCGTTGCGAGTAAAAAATTTCGATCGTGTCTTTTTCTATTGTTTTTTAAAAATATGTGAAAGTGAAAAATGTTATATAAACACGAAAGGAACGATTAACTAACCGTGTATGTGCATATTCGCACACGAGAGAAAAAATTAAATTTCTTTATCGGAAAAGCTTTGTAAATGAAAATGAGATGCCTCTCTAAATCCGACAGCTTCTTTTCCAACGGGATTTTTTCGCGAACGTCGCTTTATCAACCGTTCGCGTTTTATGATTATTTATCGTCGTACGCGCCCACGCGTTTCTCTACCGCCTACCGTCAATTTTTGGAAGAAATACGATCGCTTTTTCTTCTTGACTGACACGGCGATTGTAACGCTGATGGAAAAAAGAACAAAAAAGTAGGGGAAAAAAATGTCACCGGTATGACAGGCAATTCGGTCGTCCGCGACACCGCGCCGTTGTTTCATGTCGCACTCGTTCTAAATGACCGCAAAACGGTAAATTAAAATGCGCTCTCCGTCCACAGATCGCGATAATCACAATTATTTGTAAACACATGATAGACTTACAATCGCGAAATGAATTAAAAATTGTAAACTAAAGTTTGAGTATGAACCGTTCCACGGCAATCGATGTCCGATCAATAATGGTACTTTCTACTGTGGGACTCGGCAAAGGACAGACCGACAATGGTACTTCGAAGATTTCGAATCCTTCTGAAAATTTAACATATTTTATTGTTCGTCGCAATCGTGGCATAAATTGTCACAAGATAACAAAATATTAAGCGTATCCAAATCACGTTTCATGGAAGGTACAACTTTCATAAGTGCATAGAAATATGTTACATTTAGTACTTTGCACCACTTTATCTTACGTTGGAAGAGACTGTAAAATTTTATATTACTATCGTTTGTTGTACTAAAGTTTAAAGTGCACTTCTATGAAATCACTTTCGTTCTCTTTTCCTCACTTGTCTCTGTCGTCGCTATCTTTAGGTTTTGGGTGATGTCGTACCCATTTCCTAAACGTAGCATTCATAGCTCCTTCTACCAAATTATCTATTGGATGAATTATAATTGGAATAGATATTAGACCAAGGAGCGTGGGAATCCAAGGATTCTTTAATGCACAGTTCGCCGTTTTTCTTTGTGCATATGTTACGGCGGCGCAAAGTCTGTTTATTGTAAAGCCTGGAATTATGACAGATGCAAATGACTGCCATAGTAAAGTGTCTACTGCCGATAACGTAACGCGCTTTGTCTTCTCCGGGCTTGCATCGGTCTGTAAGTTGAACAATTTAAAATATAAGTACATATATATATAAATGATCAATTTACCTTGTATACACGATAGCTCTTATCCGCTGTGTCTGCTAGGACATACCCAGAAGAAACGCCATAACTTAACCATACCAAATATTTTGGAATCAAGTTCCGAAATGCCTCCCCGACTTCATTTGCATAACCTAAAAGAGTAATACAAGAAACGTATTGCAACGTATAATGCCACAATTTTGTTTACATGATACCATCTTCTGCATCTTTGGACTTGCAACCAAAGAAGTCAGTTTTAAATGGTCAATGAAAATAAAAATGACAGTAATTAAAAACCTGTTTAATGTTACCTAAATATCTCACGGGAGTGTCACGAAACAAATCGATCTCTTCAACCTTGTTAACCATTGTAAAATTGTATATTTATAAAATCTTTCGCATATAATTGCATAACCTTCTTCGGCTATTTCTTTAAGAATTCTCCTAATAAAAGATGTTGTAGCATCTTATTAAATATGTATCAAATGGTTAAATAAATAAATACATAATAATGTCACAATTTTACATGGAATACATAATACTTGTAATAAATAGAATTTATTATTTTGGAAGGACAAAAATCACATACTCAAGCAGCGTCACACGCGTCGCGTAACGATGACGCGCCCTCTAAAATATACTTCGTATTTCCATCGATTGATTGACAAACAAAAATTAATTTCCAAAATTGTGGTACCCTTGGATAGTTTTACTACAAAAAAATCTCTAAACTTTTCCCTTATTCAAAAATTAATTCGACATTTTTTAACGCTCGATTAAATATTATCCATTCACATCTCGAACTCATCGTCTAAAGCGCAATATAAATGACGATTTAATTGAAAATTTGATATTAAAGAAATTATGTCAAAAAGTAATTGTAGACCATAATATCATATGAGCAAGTAAAACAAAATCCGTGCTCGCAATATGCATTCGGCAAAAGAAGAACGCGATTCCTAATTACCAAAATAGGATGCTAAAACGTCACCTGTATAGAAAGCAAAGTTGCAAACATGGCGTTGATTCTAGTGGTAGAGATAACCAATAACATAACCTCATCACTTGCTCGAAATGAATCGTATTTTAATATTTTCTAGACGATAACTTTTTGTCTCCAAAATATGAGAGGACCTTGACATTCGTTGATTGTCGACGTAAATATGTGGTTTTCGGAAATATTAGATATCGAATTCGTAAAAGAGTATCTTAGAAATCAAGTGAATGAAATTGTCTGGTGGTGGTGTTATTACATCAGAGAAATTTTTTGGCAATTGCTCATAGCTTTTTTTGCATATACATGTGTTTGTATATTTTTCTATGTAATCTTAAAAAAAGTTAATCATGCCGCGTGGCAACTTCCTGGTCCACCTAGGAGGGTGTTGTTGGTCACGGCGCATCCTGACGATGAAGCGATGTTCTTTGGACCATTGATATATTGGGTCACACGATCAAAAATCAGCAACATATATTTACTATGTTTTTCCTCTGGTATATATAATTATTCATAGTGTATTGTGTTTTTGTAAAACTATAGAAATTATAGTATGTCGAATACACAAGCATTATGTCTATTGATGTTTACAAGTCCTTTTATAGGTGGAGATAAACAAAGGAAAGAAGAACTATGGAACTGTGCAAAGGTACTTGGTATACCAGAAGCAAATGTAACTATCATAATGTGAGTGTCCGTACCTTTCTACATGTTATTTCCATGTTTAGTCTTTGATGTGCATTCGAATACCACGCCATTGTCTCTCAGATCAATAAATGAATGTACAGGAGCACCGAGTTACCAGACAGCCAATCGGTACGATGGCCAATCGACGTCTTAGCTGAAAATATATTACATTATATAGAGAGCTATAAAATTAATGCTGTTATTACTTTTGATAAACATGGTGTTAGCAAGCATAAAAATCATATTTCTCTCTATTTTGCAATCGCTGCATTGTGCATTGAAAAGAAAGTGCCATCCTGTTAGTATCATTAGTATTTGAGTATGATTACCTTAAGAAACAAATTATACAACAAATACTGAAAATTACAGATTGCAAGTTATACGTGTTGGAATCTGTGAACATAATTAGAAAATATGTGCAGCTATTTGATTTACCTATCAGTTTGCTTTCTACCTCTTACTGGTATTTAGTTACATATGAACAAAGACAAATTATAAGAGTAAGTTATAAAATATTATATATAAAAAAGTTTTGTATCATATAATATTACAATACTTTCTTATTTTCTAGAATGCCATGAAAGCACATAAGTCTCAATACGTGTGGTTTCGGAAAATATATATGATCTTTTCGCGATATACATTTATTAACACACTGCAGGAAGTCAGTGCTCTCGATCTTGAATTGGATTTTCAATTTGACGACGAATACATTCAATCAAACTATGAACCTGTACAAAATGAAAGTAATGATAATTGTAAATAAAGAATAAAATTGTTTACAAATTATTGTATTAAGCATATATTAATTTTTCTGGGGCGCACACTGGGTTGCATCTATCTTCAAATGTTAAGGAATATACAATTCCAAGTTTCACATTTTGTTTCAGCTTTTGTTTCTTTTATTTATTCTCGAAATACATTTTATTATACATGTGCTTTAAACTGTAACATGAGAAACAAGATTAAGTCATCTAATGTAATTTGATTACCAATCGATGCGTGGTTACAATATATTTGTAATATATTCATAAAAATTAATTTTGTACTGGAATATATGTGATCAGTCTATTAATTAATTCGATCGTTACAGTATATATTTCTGAAAATTAAAATACACGAATATCTCAAGTAGGCAAAAAAGTATCAGTCAGACTTAGTTTTCATGTATATTATTTAAAAATTTCTTTTAAACATTAACGTGCAATAAACATGTTACTTCCTTAATAATTCAATTTTTTTTTGTGATTTTGGCACTTTTGCACTCTGTGCGCACTCGAGTTTTCTTTTCAATAAAAACTACGTCTTTTTCTTTGTGCTTCCATTTAAATTGTACCTCGTATAAATACACTAATTATGGATCAATGAAATATATCGGCTTTGGGAAGCGCTACTACAAATCGTTATATAAATTTAAAGTGAATTTACTAAAAATGTTAATGCTGTGTAATAGTATTAATTTAATGAACACAGATCGTAACGAGTAAAAAAATAGCAACATAAAATAGCTGCAATACTTATAATATAATAGAGTAATAATAAGACATATGTATTTCGGATATGTCCCTTTGTTCTTATGCACATTAGTGTGCATATTTTGTGCATATTTTATCTGTGCTTCAATCTTGATAATATTGGCCGTTTTCTTAACATTCGTAGATTATCAAGTCATTGTGTATCTTATAGATTACTTATAACAAACCATTTAAATAAACACTAAAAAAATGAATACTTATACGCTATTAATCGATACTTAGAACGTTCTTAAATTTAAAGGAATGTAAATGCTTACAAGACAGTCGCAGATAATGGACGGCATAACGTGTTCCCGCAAGATCCTCTGGTCAGTAAACTACTGCGATTAACGATCGATAAGTAGAATACTGTATATAGGTACACGAAAGAGTAATAGAGAAGATTGTGATCCGTATATATCCAGGCCTAGGTTTTCACAGCTTCTATTAACAGAAGCAGTCAATATTATAATGGATTCATGGCGAAGATCTCGCGGGCTGTATCCTAGAATCTATCTTTTGCATGGTGATGAGAGCTTAGAGTTCCCATTCCTGGCTGTGGAGAATCTGGATCTCCAGAGTCTTGAAGGTACTGGAGTTCTTGTAATTCTTGAAATTTTTCATGATCACGAATGTGCGCGTAATTAGCAGACAAACACATCAAATAATGCGTTAAGCTTAGAATAGCCAGTATAGCAGCCACTGTAGCTAAAATAAACATCACTTCTGCATTTTGAACGAAATCCTTGCAAAAGAGCTTCACTTCTTGAGATTCACACACTTTCATGTCATCAACTTTTGTATTATTTGGGAACATAAAACCTATATAAAACAAAATAAGCTATGTTGTCATATTATTAAAAATATAAATATTACATGAAATATTATATTCCAAATTTCCTAAATGCGTTCAATAAATTGCATATATAAAAAAGTAATAGCTTACTGAATTGAGTAAAATCAATGCATTGGTCAAGGGATTGAACACGAGGATTACTGCACAATCCCCAAAATATACTAAATAGCAGCGTAATTATAATTAAGATTGCAAATATTACGAGCCAGATCAACTGCGATATGTATGTTATTGTCATGAACTGAAAGAAAAGCAATCTATATATATTTATTTTCTTATAATCTAAGAAAGCTAAAGAAAAATATAAAATGTACTCACAACAGCACAAGAAATGCGACCACCTACTCTAGATCGCCAGGCTCTATATACTTTATGTCTGGTTGCTCCTGTTGCAAGACAACCAACGCATAAAATCATGAAACCTAAAGCAGCCATGCTAGCGCCAATTATTGCAAGAACCAACTGCAATGCTTCGAGCCATCCAAGTCTCAAATGAAATACCTTTAAGAGGGGAAAAAAAATACAAATATACTGATTTATTATCTACAAAGATCTAAACATAACAGAAGAAATAATATATACCTGATCCATCATAAGAGAACATATTGTCACACCTCTGTACATAGTGCCGCAAAATATGCCAACTCCCAAGCAACACATGATGGTTGCTATAAGAGTGGCATAAGGCACTCTGGCCATGCAATCATTACATATGTTCCCTAAAATCAAAGTCTTATAAATTTTAACATTATAATATTTATATATAACAACTGTTATCTTTATACTATTAAATAAACATATCGTCGCTTATAAAATCATGCAACAAAACTTACAAACGGATTTACTCTCTAACTGTATGCCATGAAGACTATTTTCTGAAAACCTGCCTAAACTTATTTCACTTTTAAAATTATCATGCAATGGTAAAATTTCCATTGCTTCGTGTCGCCTTCTTTCTGACATGATCAACATATAACCTAATCCAATGCGAATACTCAAATTATGTAGCAATGACTGATCAATGAGTCAGCCTCTCACTTTATTCGTGTTATAGATAAGATTAGAAAAAGGTATATTTCGCAAAGCTTAACGCTTTATCGCTTCAGTATCGCGGAAGACGTTTAAGCTTAACGAAACTGAAAAGCAATAAATCCCATGCATAAAATATAAACAGATAAATTAACAATAAGAAGCTTACCCATGGTCGCAAGTTCCGTAATCCAACGAGGTTAGGATTCTATTTCTCAGATTATATACTCGGAACTTTCTTAATTGAGATTTCAATAGGAGGATGCACGCCCGTTTTAATGAATGACATCCCACTCAATCTGCTAGTTGACCGTTGACACGTCACGAATCTTGTTTACTTCATAAAGACGATTCTGACAGATCGTCTTTCTCTCTCGAGGCTCAACAACCACCTGTATGTTCTCTAATTACTACAAGGATGCGATCCAATACCCCTTCTTCTATTTCATAAAAACATAAAGAATACACAATAATAAACATACGAGTACAAGTGATACAATTGTTTTCACATCGGAAATTTAATCGGAAAAAAGAAAATATTATAATACTTACAAAACGTATGGCTAAGCAATATGGCGTCAGTTAAAGCATAGGGTCCAGTAAAGCGAATGGGATCATTATCCCCTCTCTCAATTTTTTACGTACTCTATAGTACGCATACACACGAAGGGACAATTCATTTTTCAATGAAACTGAGCAACGTGAATTCTAGGAACGATAACTCACTGTCAGGAAATTCTTTCGTATGATTAAACCTGTTGCGTTCGAAATACTTATATATACATAACGACACATGCATAGTACATATACATTTAGCATACTTTTATTATGGGATATAAAAAAGGGATTATTTTACAATTCCTTAAATTGATAAAATATGTTCTATAAGATTAAAAAATAGTTCTTCGTTTCTAGTATCTTTATCTAGCTAACTTAAAGTTACTATACAAAGTATATATTCTCTTCTTCTAATATAAATCTAAACTATCTTAGATTTTTATGCTTAGGTTGCACAAGATGTTTAATAACCGTCGGGACATGCCGTAACTTTTCTTTTACGGCATATGGAACTTCCAAGTTTTGTTGACACTGCTGACTATATTTTGTGACCATACCATTACTACTTTCATATTTAATACCACCACCGTAACCTTGTGGACTTACCTAAAATAATACGTAAAAACGAAATTATTAATAACTCTGATATTTTTCAAATCTTCCAAATAAATAATTATTTACAGTTAAAGTAGATCCATCTTTGTAATCTATTCTGATATCTCCTGACGGCAGTTGCATAGCAATGCCAATTCCTGGAACAGTTACTTTCTCTATACCACTACTTGTACTACGAACAGAATTCATTTTTCTCGATCGTGACGCTGTCGTCGAGGCAACCGAGCATGTAGCGTCAAACGAAGGCATCTAAAAATGTACAAAATATGTATATACGATTAAACAAATAAATTTACCATAACTTATACTTATAAGTACAAGTTTGTGTTTACTTACAACTGGTGTACTATTTGTAGTATGAGAAACATTTTCTTTGCCTTGTAAACAAGGTGCATCACTCAAGGCCGAAGAGGGCCTACGTCCAACTATGATAGGAAAACATGAGTGACCAGTAGCTGACTCTAAAGATTGTAAAGTAGATTCTACTAGTAAACAGCGTTGATAGCTGCTCGAATAATGTTCATAAAAATCATCTAAATGTGAAGGGAATTCACCTTCGACATAAATATGACCTTCTTCCATAATTTTTACAGATCCATCGACACGTACGACCTATAACGATAAATATTAGATCATTGTATTGGAAACAAATTTGTAACTATTTTATTATATGTAGATATCAATACGTACTTTTACTCCATTGTAAAAGTGTACTTCACAATCAGGATGTGGGCCGTTTTCCATGAATAAACACTTAGCACGTTGCGTATACAACGTGATCTTCGGAGTTTTAGCTCTGACGAGTTTGACAAAACGAAATGCATACACATATTTCCGATGATGTCGCGGTGGTAAATTTTCGTACGAATAAATACTATCGGCGCCACAACTTGGTAATGGAGGTGGTTGTGAACCTATTTCTGGTGAGAGTGGTTTATAGAGTACAACTCTCAAACCATCACCTGATATTCTGCACACTTCGCTTATTCTTTCCTACAAACATATCCTTTATATAGTTAAACAACTTCTGAAAAGTACTATAGCTGTATTAAAAGTACATACAGTTCCATTTCTTCGTTTGATAAATTCTATACAAACTTCTCCATTTTCAAGAATAGTGAGAATTGCCGTCTTTGTCCTATGTCTCGTAGGTTGAAGTCTCTCCGAACTTAAAGGTGAAACTTGTAGTTTTACTACGTCTTCGGTACCTTCGCCGTTCCACATATGCTCATTGCTTTTTTCTTTTCGTTTTTGTTTCTCAGCCTTTTGCTGCCTAGCTTCGTGACAAGAATCAAAATCACTCTGTTGATTATTCTGAGAAAATATTATGCTTGGTGGAGGTGGGGGTATTCCATCCAGTACAGAGTCTCCTTTTGAGAAATGATCCATAAATTGCCCTTTGTGTAACGAATGCATTTTTGTAATAGGTTCAGAGAGAGCTTTACTTCTTGCACTGATCATGGGTCCAAATCCGTTAGATATCATGGGAGTGGTGGATGTACGTTCCTCTGAACGCGAACGCATCCTAGCTTGGCTATAAGAAGATATGGTC
Source organism: Odynerus spinipes (assembly GCA_032403825.1). Taxonomy (NCBI): domain Eukaryota; kingdom Metazoa; phylum Arthropoda; class Insecta; order Hymenoptera; family Vespidae; genus Odynerus; species Odynerus spinipes. The sequence continues at coordinate 3,721,366 of JAIFRP010000038.1, read as the reverse complement.
CTACCCACTCCAGAATCGATCATTCCCTCTCCTAATAATTCTCTACCTATACCAACTTTTTCTTGCTTACCCTATTTAAATACAGAATTCTTTATTTTCTTATTCTTGTAATATGATTGATTATATATAGACATAATACAAAAATTTTTTGATACTTACATTACATATTTTATTTACTTCTAAACTAGTGATAAATGGGTGTTTAGGAATGTCTCTCAAACGAATTCTATCTTTTGGATTCTTTTTCAGTAATTTGTCTATAAGATCTTTGGCGTTATTAGACAAATTAGGTGGCATGACATAGTCAGCCATTACTACTCTTGTTAAAGTACTTTTCACAGCATCCGTATCAAATGGAGGTTTGCCTACTAAAAGAGTGTACAGCATACAACCCAAGCTCCAAACATCAGCTTCTAAACCATGCGACGATCTTGTTGCAACCTTGAAAAAGATATAAAAATTCATTGTAGTAATTATAATATACGAATGTACTAATTATAATATCCATTTCATTACTTCTGGTGAAATATAATTAGGTGTGCCACACATGGTTAAGTGTTTTTCATCTGGCCTTGTTAATCGTGTAGCTAACCCAAAATCTGCAATTTTCTAAAAATTTAAATATCATTTAGTTGTATAGTTAGAGACTTCTATAGCAGTATATATATTTATCTCTACATACCACTTGCATATCTTTAGTTAGCAGCAAATTTGATAAGGACATATCTCTGTGAAGTATCTGATAAGAATGCAGGTACAATAGACCTTGTACAACCTGTCTGATGATTCTTCCAGCTTTAATAGTAAACAAAACTTAAATATATATTTGAAATTTAAGAAAAATCCTTATAACGTAAATAAGTTAAGTTATTTTACCTTGTTGTTCCGGTAATGCACGAGAACCTTGCATTTTTAAATAACGCTGAAGTTCTCCATTATGACATAACTCTAAGACCAGATAAACATAGTTACTGTCTTCAAAAAATGTGTATACTTCTAAAATAGCTGGATGCTTTAGGCGAGAGTGAATTGCTACTTCTTGGCGAACTCTGCCCACCATGCCAGCAGCTTGCATCAATTTTTTGTCGATCTGTATATTACAACATTACACCGATTAAAATATTAAACGTAATGCCACTCGCGTTAGAAACACACACATATTTCGAAGCAACAAGTGTCCTAACCGATGATTACTTCCCTTAACCTATATCACAGAGATGAAAACATTACCATTTTTATCGCAACTTCCATTCCATTGCGTAAACATCTTGCCCTGTAGACACTAGCGAAGCCGCCCTTTCCAAGTAGATGTAATACTTCGTAATCCTAAAGATAGACAAAGCTTGTTGATCGTTGCTAAAGGAAGCGTAAACAATACACAAATTCAAAAAATTAACCTCAATTTGTTCACCGAAACCACCCGACATTTTCTACGGTCCTGGACGAAGAAAGTGCAGATCCTCGTCACTTTAGTCCTTCTATAACACTTATATTTTATGTAAAATGTGTTCGCAGTAAATAATTCAACCAAAACTCAATGTTATCATTTCTAAACAACAAATCCATGATGCCACCCGTCTTTTACACTGATACGACCGACCGCACCCTAGCGGTGAACTTTCGTACGAAAATTGCGTAACGCCAAGCGCGTCGCGTAGATAAAAATTTTTTACAATAATTATCAAAGATATTTATATTACCGCAATTAATTAACGATAACAATATCATCGTCAATTCTGTTGGAGAAATATGTGCAGAAAAGCAAAACCGTACTCCTCCTTTAAAAACGATGTTAGTTCATTATCGAATACAAAGTAAATACATCTCGACCGATTTTTTTGTTACTTATAAATAAGTAGACCGTAATTGTAAATATTGTATTTTCTTTACTAATGCAAAAACGTTTACACACATTAAGATCTAAAGGTAAATTATAATAATCTGTAGTTGTAAATTATAGTTTTGATAACACATATCCAGAAATAAATCAGGCGATAGACGACCAGATAGATTTAACCGCGACGATGACATCGCAAGCAGTTGTCATGAGCTATTGAACATCATAAAAACTATTTCCCTATAATATTCAGTTTAAATCTTCAACTTGTTCATTCGTTTTAATCTCACTGTGACTTGTTGTATCGCTGGTAACAGTAATATTTTCGCAAACTTGAATGTCCTGTATTTGTAACTCGTCTATAAAAATCACGTGAAATTCGTTATTCTCTGTGTGTCAAGCGGACTGCAATTGAGACGGAGATAATTCGTAGAACTGGAAATTGAGTTCCTCCCCGAAAAGATTTTCCGGCGAAATGATTTCCGACTCGACCATATTTAATCCTAAGGCCGCGGAATTCATATCCGTGACTAGAAAACCTTCGCTTATGAGACCGCATTCCTCGGCAACCACTTCTTTCGAGATTGGGTTTAGAAAATCTATGAAAAAAAAAAATATATATATATATACATATATGTAGATTTAGCAACGCTACTATACCGAGAACGAATAAATCGGTGGAACGTACCGCTTTCTTTCACGGAACAATCAAAATTAGTTTGCGTATGTTGTTGAGTTCCTTGGCTCGTGTTATGACTCGTACCGTTTGACACCATCATAGGTACCAAATACTGAACTTCGACCTCTTTTTTAATACCACTTAATATTTGTTCCGCGCAGTGTTCCAGTGTCGTAGAATTTACAATATCGTCATTTTCTTCTTCCGAGGATTGCCGTGTGATACTGGCAGTGGCAGCTTCGATTTCATCCAATAAACGTATTTGACTGAAATACACATGGGAATGAGAATGCGTACGATAAGCCAAACAAGTGACTGCCTTTTGTAACAATCGTAACAATCAAAAGATTTTACCCGTTTGTAGCGTCCTGTCGTCGGGTATTGTTGTACTCGACATCTTTGACGATAGATCGTAACGAGTATTTCGGTGGATCAGCGGTAATAGTTGAATGTGGCCTAGTATCGCCACGATTGGCTATAGCCCATAGATGACCGGCACCATGCGGTGCTTTCGATCCTTTTCGAAAGTGAGGATTTATAGACAGATTATGTCGCACCGAGTTTTTCCAACGATCATCGTTACTTTTGTAATAGGGGAAGTGTTCCCTGAAAATAAAATGATCATAAATGTTTCTCCTAACGTGAAATTCTGTTTACAAATTACAAACGCCCTGCACTTATTACGCTTTTCACTTTAACCCCTCTAACTATTTACACGGAATCATTGTTCGTTTCAAAATCGTTCGGGACACGCGTCTCTACGAAGGTAATTTGGTTCACCTGCTCGCAGCGATGTCGCGGTGCGCTACGCACCCCTGCAATTAATTTCCTGCCTTTGACAAGAGGTAAAAGTAAAGACCTAATCGAGACACCGCGAACGGATTTCGAAATTTTAACGAGTTGGTTTATTCGCTTTTAGGCTTGTCTATCAAATTATTATGCGATTGTTAAAGCAACACATTTTAGGCCGGGGTCACACGAG
>JAIFRP010000038.1:3674147-3695970 GCA_032403825.1 Odynerus spinipes | reverse complement strand
TTTTTTTTTTTTTTTTTTTTTTTAAGAGACAGTAGCGATCTCATTGATACTCGATGACGTTTTAAGAATAACAGAATGCACTCATTTTCGCACACACGGTGCTTTTGTATACGCTTCTCTTGCGTCATCTTCGAAACTAGAAGCGACGGAGATCATTAGCGCTACTTAGAACATGCATCTATTTTTCTTTAAGCGTTAGTTTTTTTTCTATACTATTTGCTATAATGCATCAGATTTTATTACACGTAACTTTTTTAATATTTAATTTTATATCAAACAAACTTTTTACACCTTCGTGCCTCAACTACAAAGTATAAGTTTTCTTTTTACGTATCCACGTGGATCGTGTTACAATATTCGCTGATATATACAATGTCTACGGCGTTCGCGGAATTTGAAAACTGAGCGTAAAAGTGAAACTTGATGCAGTTCAACAAATAAATGTCGCACTCTGTTCTTTGGACAGTCCTTCGTGTTTGTGCGTGCATTATAATGCAACACAAATGGCGAAACATATTTGTTGTTATTAAAGAAATAGATCTCATTATTTATAATTATATTTCCGGAACGATGACGAAAAGGTTCGATTTAATTGATACGGAGAATCGTTACGGTCTACTATTGCGAAATGTTGCACAACATATTTTTATTCTCGATACAATGTGTTATAGTTGAATGAATATTTGAAAAAGAAGAAGAGTCACAATGACACGAATACAAAAATAACCATAACAGGATAATACAGTAGAAATCACAAGTGTGAGAATCGCCATTCGGGTATGGGTCGTTTTCCTTCCCACCGAACAGGTAACAAAAGCTTCGTTGGCAAATTTTTGCTATACCACGTTTGTAATTCGTGAAGATAAGGCTTCGTAACCATTCTCAGTTCTTCCTTTCGTTCTGCATCCGTTCCTGAAAATCCAGCCATGTTGTAAATCGGTTGCCATCTAACGTCTGTTCTTCGAGCAGCGCCTATAAAAGCGTAAGTACCTATTATTTACGACGAAGCTGCATGATTTATGGAAAAATATTTTGTTTATTTGGTATATGCACGATCGTTTAAATAATTACCATCTTTGATGGGAGAACATAGGCAGCAATCTATTTTTGGTATCTTTTTTTCACTTTTCACGATATCTGCAGCATCGTTTGTCTTCTTAATGATCTCTGGAGCCTATAATAAATTACACGATAATGACGGGAAACACAAATATTTGCTATCAAATTAAGTTTTCGTTCGCAAGTAACAAAGTGCGTAACAATGTTTGTACGAACACGATACCCGGATATTTAATCGTGCACGAATGAGACGTTCTCGCGTGTCCATGGTGATAAAATGTTACAATTACTGTTGCTATTGGTTGGCCAATTTATCACGTTGAAGTACATCCAAAAGATTAGGCTAACGCATTGTGTTACCAATAAGTTGTAAGTTAATAAAAGGCATCGTACAAATCGAACCTGAATTTCATCATCGACTTGCTTAAATGCTCGATCAGTAGTCATTGATCTTTCACTCCTTCGTTTATCATCTTCAACGTATTCCAATCGATTAAACGCATAATCGTCTATAGAACCTATAGGCAATTTCACTTTTTTTTTACTCTCGTCCTTCCACCAAAAAGGTGGTTTTAAAATATAACATGGTTCATCGTCCGTCCTAAAAAAATAATAAACGATTTAAGAAAAACGATTATACCTCATATCGTTATATATAATTTATACCTTATCGTTTCGTTTTTTTCCTCCTTCGCTCTACACCGAGACACATCGACGAAATTTTCCTTTGGTATATTTTCCAAACGTCTTCTTTGAATATACTCATACTCGTATTGTCTGGACCGTGGAAAAATAGAGAACCCATCTTGAAGAATGAAACGTTTGTTTAACGAACGATAGAGACAAATTCTCGGAAGTTTCTGCCGATAGTTTCAGCTAGAGAGATCGGCCGACCGATAATAGAAATAGACTTCGACGTTGATGACTCATTAACAAATTAGTGTTGCGCGTATTCCGTGTACTCATGAATTAGCCTGCATGGTTTAAACCGGTCTACTATTTTATGCGGTCAATATTCGATTGGTCGAAATTGGCGAAGCGGTGCGTATCTTTCCATTACTTTAAATGGAGAACAATTAATATTCGAGACGACTATTAAGTCCAAAGATTCGTTTCACGTACGTCGATCGTTAGAGTAAACGAGCGACCTTCGATCTTGAGATTGTAATGAGATGAACTGTGTGGGTGTACGGCGCGTTGGTTACTGTGTCGAGTTTGCATCGCATCATTATGTAAGAGACTTTTTATCGAGTAAATCGGAACAGGAAAATATTTTGCTAAAATGATCGCAAAAAAAAAATATGAAAAATTTACTTTATCGGTGACGTCGAATACGTATATCATTCTTAACACTTTTTTGAGAACCTATAACTCTTATCTATCCGTCGTGATGTCGAACATGCACATCCATTAAAGAGTGACGTCATCAACCGTCCAATACTTAATCTCACTCTCATTTTATAAACCTAAAAATAATGAAATTTTAGCGACACACTTTTAATCACACTACAAGGAAATAAGAGATGCCGAGTACTTACATACCTCTTCGCTTTTTATGCACGAACGTCTGCTGGTTCAAACGCGATACTAATTCGTAGATAAGAAAAGCATCTCGCGATTCAGCGTACCACGATCTCTGCTTTTCTGCAGACGAGTCGAGAGAACGGGGATCGAGTTCGCTCTGGGGGGCTACGGGATCGCCTGCCAACAGTCACGTGGATCTTTATTAATTCGATCAGCTTAATTCGATTGCACTCGGCAAGAGAGTTTAAATACGATCAACCGCGGTGATCCTTCGTTGATGTGGAACAAGCATTTCTAAACGCCGTAATTCAAGTTCGGATTGTTGATAAAGAAATTTTGATAATTTTCATAAACCTACTAATTCTTCTTTTAATCGGTCGGAGTTGTTTGGCTACGCATTTATGAGATGGTCCTGGTTTGCCATGTAGGAAAATACCATCGGATAAAAATGAGGGAGAAACTTCTTCTAAGACGTAATCGATTGGTGGAGGTTCCGGAAACTAAAATATCGAATGATCATTTATCATCGCTGTAAATGTATAAATAATTTTTCATATTATATTAAAAATACAAAAAAATACCATAAACATGGTGATACTTTAGAATTTTCCAAGACTCTTTACTTTGTACGATCACCGACTTCCTACTTACTTCATATTGATGCTCAAATTTCTATATAGACAAATCTGTCATCTTCGTGCTGGACATAAATGTAACCTAAATAATATTAACGCCACAAAGTACAAAATCCCATGTTTTTGACACTTCTAAACGGTATCGATCGTGATCGAACCAACAGTACACGATGTGATCATCGACGTGTCGCACAAACGTAATCGCGAAGTAATAAATCGTCAAGTTCTATTTTTATTATCCGTTGCAAATAAAATTTTACGAAACACTCATGAAAGAAAGAAGTTCAAAAAAGCAGAACAAAAAACGTGGAAAACGTAGCAAGAAGATGAGAAAATCGGGGGGGACATCGAAGGGCGCGTTGTCATCGATATTCGGTGCTCGCGAGGACCCCGCTGAAGATCCCCATGAACAATTCCTCTTCCTGCTTGAATTTTACGTCCATCGTATAACCGGCGAGAGACTGGCCAAACTTAATCAAATGTTTTTCGTTCCAACATGCGTCGGCCTTCAGTTTCTGGACTTTACGGAAGAAGATGAAATCGAGATAACACCGGTCGATCTCTTATTCGAACCGCAAGCGGGTATAGCCGACGACGTAGAATACTTTTACTCGGGTAAATCAGTGATGTTCGCGCTGGAACGTGACTTGGTGACGGACAAGCAATTGGAATTGATCGTGACGATGACGATACGTAAGAAAATGCCCGAGGGCATTAAACCAGACATTATGGTGGGCGTAGGACAATTCGAACTAACGAAACAATTCGCCGCTTTGAGAAAGGAGATGTTGCAATGCTGGCATAGAAACGTACCGCCACCGAAGACCTTCGAGGGTTCGGTGCCTTTGACTACCACTGACAGGCAGATCGGTGAAGTTTTTCTTCATGTAAGAATGTCGGCTTTCGGAGAGACCATCATCACGGAATTCGAGGCACCGTCGATCGAGAGGAACGCACCTACGTACATTTTCAAGGGGGACGAGTTTAATCAGAAATCGTTAGCTTATAAATGTAAAGTCGTTGACTGCGACAACATCTGTCAGGAGTCGGTCCTAGATCTGCCTTGCCGTGCCTGCGTTTTAGAGGAGCACGCTTGTCTACCTTGTGGTCGTGAAACAGGTGCCAGAGCACGGGACGCAATTTGTGCACCACCCTCTGATCCTGGATGTTGCGTATTAGATCCCTTTAAACCAGCGTCTTATCCACCTAGCATACTAGAAGGTCCTTCTATGAAACAGGATATGTGTACCGACTCGAATAAACCAGCTGGTCCGATTCAAACCAGTCGTGGTCAAGCTCAGGCTTGCGGCAAAGCCGTCGTTCTAAAAGTTTCCGGTCTTTTGGATGGCGAACCGAAGAAGCAACCAACCGTGACCGTAGCACCAGAATCAGATGCGATCGGCCCGTGCAATCCACCTGATCCTGATCACGATGTTTTTATTTTAAGGATAGGTAAAAAGGGATTAGTTGGTGCTGGTGAGAAATCAGATTTGCAATTGGAGATGAGGACACCCAAAGGGCCGGAAAGGAGGCCTGCTATTAGGCACGAGACTCGAGAAATACAAACCGAAGTCGCGGAGAAGGCGAAGAAGCCTAAAAAGGGAAAGAAAAAGAAAAAATAAGATTGAAAAATTTTACGAGTGTCGTTCTTATGAACACAGCTTTAAAATATTCGAATTTACGAAAGAGTGCCATCTATCTGAATGACGTGTAAAAAACAGAATACGCAAAACGCTTTCTTTTGACTTAACCAATTCGATGACAGTCTTAAATTGTTAGTGCGACAATTGTACATTATTATGTTGTAAAAATTTGTCAACGTATTAATAAAAAGTTTCAAAAATATGACAATAATTCACGCAGTGGTGTAGTACTTTCTCTTCTCTAAAGTCAGCTGATTAAATCGTAATAATCCACGTAATTTGGCGAGACCTACCATGGAAGGGAATCATCAGCTCTTTCTCATCGAATTTCTGATCGACCGGGTCAACATCCCTGCTGTCCGCGCGATATACCAGGAGATGTTACCGGTGACAACCTGCGTTTCTTTTCAAGTAATACTTACAGACAGATTAAACGGGTCGTTCCACATTCGTGTCAAGTACAATCGCGTACTAGACATTTTTTCCCGCAGGTCCTCGGTTTACCACCCATCAATATCTACGAAGAAGCACCGGTCGATGGCTGCGCCTGTGTCAGCGGAGACACCCAAGTATTTAGAAAAGGAAAATCTTGTCTATTCGCCCTACCCAATAACGTCCTCCAAAAACCAGTTCACAGCTTCCCCGTGATAATGTCCGTCTACAAGAAACTCCCACCGGGTGTACTGCCGGACGTGATGTTAATTGGAAGTCATCAGATACAATTGAAAAACTTGGTGAACGAGCTGTTGAGTGAACGTATATTCAAAAATGGCAATCCTTGCAAGTCGATAAAAAGTACTTTCAGGATTACAACAGCGACTGGACAATCGGTCGGCGAGGTCACCGTTTTCATACGGGTCTCCTGCTTCGGGAAAAAGATCGTCACGCAGTTTCAAATCCCTCACAATAAGAAACCGTATCTATTCAAAGGTTCTGAAAACAGTCCGGTATTCCAGTGCAAAAAGATACCCTCGGAGATATTTTTACCGGAACCCGTGCGGTGCAATTGTCCCGTGAAAAAAAGCACGGATGGGAGTGGCGAAGGGAAGACCTGTTGTGCAATGAGCAAGGCACCTAAACCTGCTCGGCCAAAACCTGTAAGCGATATGTGCAAACAACCAGATTGGGAGCCACGACCCTGTTGTCCATCTCGTCAACCTGCACCCAGTTCTTGTAGTTCAAGGTTACTCCGCTTGATTTAGCACCTCGTTCGCTAATTATAACCGAATAACGTTTTTTAAACCATCGTCCATCCTGTTCCAGCCATCAACAAAAGAAAAGTTGTGCTGTCCCACCATGTGGTGTCCCGCCATGTGCTGCCCCGCCATGTGCATCTCCTCCGCCTAAACCTGCTCCCTCTTGTGGTATTCCACCACCTCCTTGTCCATCTTGTTGTACACCTCAACCAGTCCAAGACACCACCTGTGCTCCTTGTTGTGGCGTCTCTTCTCCCTTTGACTCGCTTTTCAAAGAGAAGCCTGTAAGAAAGTGTGGGTGTTCTGTCAAAGAAGCGCAAAGCTGTGACTGTCGACGTACAAGCTGTTAAAGAAGTAATTACAGTGAGTGAACAAAATGTTATTATTTTTTTTAAGTGTGAATTCAGCTTTAAGATTTGTAATCGACGTGAAGTTAGTGGCGATGGTAACAAACATTTCGTTACAAACACCCAATTATTTTAACCATGATTTCGTTTAATTTGGCATACAAAAATTTTTTTATCACAATGGCAAATCAATTAGAAAAACAATACATAAAATTTCACTTCCAAATTTAATTACGTAAAAACAATAATCCACACGTTGAAACATGGCTGAGAAGATTGTAAAGAAGAAGAAGAAGAAGAGTTCTAAGAGAAAGAAAGCTGTAGCTAAAGTAGAATCGAAAATCAAAGCCGAAGAGGACAGAGTAGCGAGGCAGAAAGCCGCCGAGGAAGAACGTCTACGTAACTGGGAAGAAGCATGGGAGAAGAAACTTCAAGCTCAGGAAGAACTGGATAATTTAAAGTGTTGCATGTCTAAAGGATTATGCTTAAGGCCGAAAACACAGTCTAACATCTGGATAAAAGTCTTACAAGATAAAACGAGGAATATGCAGGAAGTGCAAATGGCTATCAAGTAATACGATGTTGCTAAATAATTTATAGGGCTTGCCAATACTTTATGGAATCGCTCTAATCATTTATATATTTTATAGACGTGTTCCTGTTCCTAAACCGAAACCTCCACCGCTCCCAAAATGTACAAAAACAGATCTTACAGCCACCGACTCAAAAACAGAGAAATGCCCAGGTAGTCCAAAGAAAAGAAAGAAAATTGCGAAAAGAAAAGGTAAAAAGAAGAAAACCTAAGTTCTTCCTCTGTAATTTCAAATTATGAAATAAAAGCCACCCGAAAATATTTATTTCTCCTGTCATCGCCTTCCTACCTTTATCATCTTTTATTTATAAAAGTACACCGGATTAGGAAAGTGCATCGACGTTGTCGTGCCGTGTTATTTTCGTCGGGTCGAGTGCATTCACCGGAGAACAAGCGGCTGAGTAGGAGGCGAGTAAAAACGGATCGCATTCTGATAGTTCTCTAATAATTTCTTAATTAATTCGTCTGAGAGATCACCATATTTCTATGGGCAGACTTTCCTCGTTATTAAAGTATCTAATTTGCTCGCACCATCGTTCATTAGCCTTAATTAGACATAATTGCCGGCTATTAGAAGGACGATCATTAAATTTCTTAATTACGATGGCATTTTCGTGGAAACTATTTCAAAGAAAATTTTGCCGCTTTTGTAGACAGACCTCTCTGCTATTTTCGTCTCTTTTAAAGTATTATAAATTACAAACGACATATATTTCTTCTCGATAGTCTTCAAACGCGAATGATTTTCTTTGTCACGAATGCATTCTCACAGGACCTGAAGAGACATAGAGAGAAGGAGAGAAGAAAAGAGTGTGTGAGAGAGAGTGTGAGAGAAAGAGAGAGCATCTAAAACGCGAAAAAGATGGGTAACGTTATGAGAGTGCGCTTGCTCCCTCCCCCTCTCCGCCCCCTCTCAACTTCCGTCTCTTTCCACCCTCGCAGCAGCAGACCGAATCCAAAGGGGGTGGATAGGCCGATATTGTCGAGCAGGCGCACTAAACTAAAGAAGGACGAGGAGGTGCGGGCGGTCGAGAGTATAAACCGCATATATAATCCGGCGTAACGCGCGTTCACCTCGGGGAAGGCGAGCGTCATGCACCGAGAACGAAAATGAAACGTTCGCGAGCGTCGTGGTGCTCGTGAAGACGCGTTAACCATATCGCCGTTGGTTTTTGCAAGTGACTCTTGGACGTCGCAGGTTCGGATATCCTCCTTGGAGTTCAACTAGGAGGGAGCCATGAATAACAATAATTCGCCACAAAATTCGGAGACGGCGAGTCAGCAACACCACGCCGGCGTTGACAACAGCGACGAGGATGAATGGAGTGGTGTTGTCGAATGTGTAATAATCCTGGAAAAATTCTTTAGTTTCCCGTGTCCTCCCTGTTACCGGGTTATTCCAAGTCGAGGAGATCGATTAACGACGATCGGAAAACTGTGTGCGGCTGTTGGTGTGTGAATGTGTGCGTGGATGTGCGTGTAACATGTTGGTGGGGGGAGAGAAAGGGAAAGAAGGGAGTGAGAAAGAGAAAGAGAGAGAGAGAGAGAGAGAGAGAGAGAGAGAAAGATAGAGAGAAACGATGAAGTCGATGAACGGATCGAACCACTGGCCAGACGGTTCGCAAATTGGAATGAACGTTTGATGTTCTTGACCGATGCCAAGATCGTCGATGTTAAATGTTTCCTAGCCATGCATGTTACACCTTCCTTTTTTATATTTTTTAATAATTATCCCGTAACGTGCTCCCGGCATTCAGGGTCAGTAGGCTGTTTACCCTTTCATCACTGGACGCTTCCATTAGAGCGTTCACATTTTCCCGATCACCGAGTAAACTAAAGAGCGTCGCGTTAATAATTTATCGATTTTTTCTTACATGCAAGATGAACGTATTTTGCTCCTAAATAAAATACCCGATGAATGGAATTCCTTAGATGGGTATCTTCCACTTTTAAGTTGAATTCTTCCACCAAGTTTTCTATACGATCGATCTTTTTCTCCTTCGAACTTGATTCAATAACCGCATATATGTACATATATCGCAGGCTGTACTGGAGCGGTCCAAGTCGGATCGTGTGACAAGGGTGGATGAGGATAGAAGACGTCGCACCATTATCGTGGAAAAGAAGAACGGCACGTATGGTTTCACGTTGCAGGTAAAGTATGCACTCACATGTATGCACGTGTCTGGTTTGCGTAGCCTATGAAAATGACCCCAGCGTCGTCGTGTCGAATTTCTTTATAGTATCTGACGCTGCGTTTTTTTATCATTTTCTTCTCTTACCTCGTTCGTGTGGTTTAAACGACTCCGTTTCGCTGTTCAGGGTCGTGCAAAAAGAAATATGTTACCAATTCAATTCTTTGGCTAATTTTTGTACAGAGTTATGGAATACATTACAAAAGAGAACAGGAGATAGAGATGATCACTTACGTCGATTACATCGAGTACGATGGACCCGCGTTCAAAGCAGGCATGCGAGAGGGTGACGTTATACTTTCAATAAACGGCCACGAAATGGATAGAGCTGATCACACGACTCTCGTTAATTTTATAAAGAACTGTGATACCAGAATGAGGATGGTCGTGTCCTTTGAGGACTGCGTGAGAAAGGTATGAAAATAATGAAAAAAAAATTCTGATACATATTCCTGAGTAATTTTCTTTCGCAGGTTCAACTACATATGCGTTATCTCGAGCTACAACGTGCTCTTCAATTGCGGCTGGGAGAGCTCGAGAGATTGTGCGAGAGAGAACGATCCATACTCATGGGTCGGTGGAAAACACATTCGCTTCCAGCACGGAAAAGAACACCTAACAGTGTTATAACAAGTAATCCCAATCAGCCATCTCCATCATCGAGTTTTAACTCGTCCACAATTCAATGTTGCCGACCAGCAACGTCCACGGAACATCTTTTACTTTACAATCTGGTAATTACTGATGCCGGCATGCTACTCGTTAGAAAATCATCACGTGTGACCAATTATGTATATTTTTAGTTCGGCGACGGCCGACCTTGCCTGATACCACGTGCAGCCTGCCTAGTAACCGTAGGACCACCTCGATCTCGAAGCGACCATCATCAATTTCTCTCAAAGATGCCGAGCGAGTCTGGCGCGTCCACTTCCTCGCGTCACAGTTATCATCAAGCAAATGGCATGAGTGGTACACCGGCAAAGATGAAGTCGCATAAATCTTGTCAGCAACAACAAAATTCATCGGGGAGCGGCGACGTATCCGCGGTTCATCATCCTCCACAGAACAATCTCTGCGTGGCCTGTATCTCAAGTGCCAATCGTCGTCGAGAGCAGTCTGATACTGGCAGTTTGGATGCTTATGATCTGGCCAGTCCTTGCTGCGATCCCAACTGCGTACCCAGTCGCAGACGTCGTGAGAAACAACGTCGAGCTCGTAACGAGCAGAATCATCTTCAGCAGCAGCATCAGTTGCAGCAGCAGCAACAGCAGCAGCAACAACAACAGCATCACGCGCAGGCTCAACGAGAGCAGCAGCAGCAGCAGCAGCAACAGCAGCAGCAGCAGCAAGGGCAACAGCAACAACATGGCACGCATAACTGCTCAAGAGCTTCCGGGCATAGTCTTCACTCGATTACGAGCAGCGACGTATCCACAACCGCTGATAGCGTAGCTTCCTGTTCAACTAGTCTGAGTACCGATACACTTTACTGGGATCCCAATATCCATCAGCGACCGCCACCGTGCCTTCAATACGCTAAACCAAAGTCATGGGACAATCTAACCACGAAAGCCTTCGGTGGGTACGGTTTTGGCTATGGTTATCTCGACACGGCGACGATAAAGACCCATAGCGCCGAACGACCTGGGAAAGGAGGTCATGGTCGTGCTAAAACACCTACGGGTACCGTGCAACGAAGAACCAGCAGTAGCACGTCTTATTCCGGTAGTAGTTCTCGACATTTTCAGCCCACCAAGTCTACCGAGAGTCTTCTCATTCCACCTCCTTATCAGAGCGAACTCGACGGCAGCATAAGCTGCGAATGTCTCGACGAACCTAGCCCAAGATTTCTGCCGGTCGTTCAATTGGAAAAGCACAAGGAATCCGGTGCTTACGTCGCTAGCAATCACGCTCAAGTCAGACATCGTCGATCTAGTCACTCCGAAGGGAAACTTCGGGCGATCAACAACTCCGAAGTAACTCGATTATGAATTTATTTCTCATTAAATACACGATTGGATATTATAGCACGATCGTTGTACCATATCCGTGGGGTGGTTCTTTCTACTCTTGCCAAACAATCTTTTTCTATAAAAGCTTGTATTCACATTTTCCAAAAAAATATGTTTCGATCTTCGTGGATAAACGTTTCTACAGTAGACTCCTGATTATCCGAGGACATGAGTTATATGTTCTTTATTATGTTACTACGGTAATTAAATGGGTATCTGAAATGGAGGCTTATACATTTTTTTTTAAAAACCCGGTCAATCCGCAACTCGATCAATACCTGGCTTCGGATAATTAGGTGTTATCTGTACCTCGGTGACGCTTCCACACTTTCACTCTATTTGCATGTAATTTTCTAAACAAAACTAATTGTAACATTGTTCTATACATGAAAGATTCAGAATTGCACGTGGAATTGTCTTTAATGTATGTAAAAGCTGAGAAAGTTTGATAAATTTTGTAAGGTCGCACCGATCAATAGCGAAAATTGACGTGTTAGTTAGCCACTTCCATGGACAAAAAAAATAAAGATAATAGGTAAAAATGGAAATTACAAATTTTTATTTCATAATATTCAATCCCTAAAAAAAATGACACATATCTACAAGTTTTATTTAAAAACGTTGTTTATTCTAGCTAAAGAGAATTTAGTAACATTAGACAACAAAATTGAAGCGAAAAATATCTCCCCAGGATTAAATGCTGCCTTGTGCGTTAGCCAATCAGGAACAAGATCGCTCACGCGAGAATTCACTATAGTATTTATCCCTAAGACGCGTTGTCCACTGTGTTGTACACCTAAAATAGGTTATGTACTACTCCGATAAATATTCAAGTTCTCGTCTGACTACAGAAATAAATAAAAATATTAAAGATGTCTCGAAGGAAATTAGTGTCGTACATTAGGCCTGAAGAGCCAAAGTTTTTAAGGGAGTTAAAGGAGCAGATCAAATACAAAGAAGGACCAACGGTTGACACGAAGGTAAAAGACGACGTAAACAACTTATATTTTTGTCTATTTTTTATCTTATCTTTACAAATATACTGTTTATTTAAAGGAAAGTAATATTTTTATCTTAATGTATTGAAACAGAGAGAAGCTCTGCCTCGTGTGTCTGACGATGAAACAGAAGATTTGGAAGGTGAAAAACCTGTTGTTGTTGTATTAAATTCAGGTGATTTAACTGCAGAGGAAGTAGACAAATTTGAGAAACAAAAACAAGAAGGTATATTTCTATCTTTATCTTTTCTTTCATATTTACTATTTAAGTAAACCTTTTCTTGATCTATATAATTCTATAGAGGAAGCTGCTGCTCCAGCTGATTTGTCTAAACGGATAATATTCAGTAAAAATAAATTAAAAAATAAAAGTTCAAACTCGGCCGAAGAACCTGTTAGTAAAAAAGTAAAAAGAGATAAACAAAAGAAGGCAGTTTTATCTTTTAACGACGAAGATGAAGAAAATGTAGGATAGAAATAGGATTAATGTCTAGAATACCATTATTTTTCTATTTGTATTATCTATGTGGAGTACCAGAAACATTTGCTATAAGAAACACTTTGTTGGAGCAACTGTAACGATGCAAATTTGATAAAAGTTACTCTTATAAAATATAATATCAATAATTTCTCTATTGTAAATTATATTACTATTGTATAAAGAATAATTATACTTATTTGCACAGTTCCACAATATTGTTAAAAAGTGCTAACATCTTTATCTTTAATTACATAACAAGGCACAAACTGTATAAATTTAATCTAAGATTGTACATATAAGACATTTCCTTATCTCTTATTTATATGATATATAAGTTAGATACATTTACATAATAGAAGACTTAAAAAGAAATGTACATAATAAAAAAGCTTGTTCTAATTAAGCGTACATGTATTTTTATGTATTTGTACAGAAATGAAAAATGTTAAAAAAAATGAATTGTAATTCTTTTCAATGATACGTGTATCCCATATTATTAAATCTCTCTAAATATATGAGTTTCAAAAACATTGTGTAAAATTTAAATTTGACATTACTTCAAACGTACCCAATAAAAATTACTCCTAAGCTCGAATCGGTGATAGGAGAGAATAAAACCTTAAAATAGAAAAGGGCGGGTACCTTAACGTCAACCCCGTTGTTATACATTGTTGCGATTGCAGATTGCCCTTATTCTTAGGGAGAGTCTCTCATTGGACGTGCACGTGTACATGATCACGTGATAATGTACAACAAACGCTACTGGTCGTTTCGCCCCTTTAACATAACGCGTACGTCATAAAATTTGCGGTCACGTGATTACGGTCGCCATCTTGGCAGTTTTCGACGACGGAGGTAAGAAAGATCCATGACGTCGAACCCAAATAAACATAAAATATATGTGAATAATTGCGATACAATAACGGTGTGTACTGAGTGCTCAACGAGTCGTACGCGTGCCCGACATTTGTCAGTGTACCGGACGGTCAGTGAATTTAAATAGCGCGGCATTTCAGATGCGTGTGTGTTTCGATTATCGGTCCTCTCTGGGGGGATAATCGCGATCGGACGTCGACCACCACGGCAGCTGTTCGACGAGTCAAAGGCAGCCCTTACAGAGAAATGGCGGGATCATTCTAAATCTTCTTAGAAACTCACGATACGAGCATAAAACTAATTTGCTTTAACGCGAGGTAAAGTAAACTCGCAAGAAAATATCTTCGAACTTTTTCTGATCGATCTCTGGAATTTCTCATTTCTACTACGGTTATACACTTAATAACACAATATTCCAGGGCCGCGCGTCCTCCTTCACGCGCCACGCGCATCTTTCGCGGATCGCTCGCGTTAATTATTTTACGAATTTTTACAGTCTAATACAAATTTTGATCCACCGTTACGACTAACGAATCGAACGTCCGATATTGAGAAAATTTATGATCATAAATCATCCTACCATTTTTTAACGACGTCCACTAAAGAACGGATCTCGGACAAATTTTTTTTTCCACTTATACTCTGCAGTTATTCGATACAGTACAGTACATATATATGCGTATTTATTAAATAAACAAAAAAAGAGGATTACAATTAAACTACATATAAAGAACGACATTCTTCGTATCTCGCCACTCATTTTACGTCCATCCACGAACATGACATAAATATATTAGAATGTGAAAACTCTTGCATAGTCTATGAAGTCAGCTGCAACGTGCTCTCCGACCTCATGCATATAATATACTATTCTCGAATAACTACGATCGACCTCTGATCCTGATGCTTCTACAGAAATTGTCGAAAAAAAGAAATATTTTTTCACGAAAAAAACGAAGAAACAAAATTGAAAAAGAATCGTGCGAACTTAAAAAAAAAGAAAAAAAGAGAGAGAAACAAAAAAAAATTATAAGAAAAAGATTCTCTACGCGATCCTCCATATTTCTTACTTCTCCGCACCCCTCGTACCTCTCGTCCCGCGTCCATTCTCGTCTCCGTTTGATGGGCTCGATTGGTGAGGGCAAAAAGGAGCCAGCAACTTTGCGACGGCCCTGGGCATAACTTTTTAACGTTTCCACCGACGCGCCTGTCCTCTAGTGTCTAACTTTCAGCAATGAATGTTGACTATTTACTGCTTTTTGTGAATAAACCGTGCGTGTGTCGCGTTTCCGAGAGTAAAGTCGTCTTTAAGCTCGCACAAAAACACGGTTAATTCATGCGTGTACGTGAGAAAAATGTTGTCTTATCGAGAAGCGGTCTAGGAGTTTGATGGTGGTCAGGTGCGTATTATTGGGTGCGTGACCGACAGGGAGACAGAAAAGAGCGAGAGAGAAAATGGAGATGGAAAGAGAGAGAGAGAGAGAGAGAGAGAGAGAGAGAGAGAGAGAAATAGACAGACAGACAGATGAGAACTGCAGTTGAGGCGTCGTCTTGTGTTTCGCGTAAGACACAAACGTTGCTTGCGATCGGAGTAGTATAAAATTCGAGCGCGAAGAGAAGTTAATGATATTCGCTATTGAAACATCTTCGTATCCTCGATTTCTTCGACGAATGCATTTAGACTCTTTCCCTCTCTGTCTCCCTCTTTCTCTCTCGCTCGCTCTCTCTTCCTCACCCCCTCTCGTTGCTCCTTCACCCCCCTTTTGTTCGACTATTCTCCCAACTCGACGAAGGCGACGGCAACGTGTCGCGCGTCGCTTGCCTAGTTCGCCGCGTGTAGATAGATGCACGGGTCAAAAGATCGCTCCTAATCGTGGACGAAGACGGAGGAAAGAAAAGCACCCGTTCGTCGGGCGGGATTTTTGAGGATGATCTCTAAAGAGGAGAAGAAATCGTCGTTGTTGGTATCAGAGGTTCGCTGATCGTGTCTAGACTTTTTCCATTCGTCGTTTATACGCTAAACCCTTCGTTTAATCCTACGACTTGGGTTGTACTTGATACGCTTATATCATAATATAGTACACGGGGAAAGGAGAAAGAAAGAAAGAGAGAAGAGGGGGTGGTGGTAATAGTCGATGGAAAAATTGACCGTACGATAAGGGGAGACTTTTCGTGTGTCATGGGGTTGTTGTTCGTTCAAAGTTAGAAACTGCGTGCGGGAGACGAAGCGTGAGTGAACGTGCGTGCATTTGCGCTTGCTCGCACGACGGCAAAGATCTTTGTCGTGTAGTATGTGCATGTGTGTGTGAGAGGAGGGAAAAGAGAAGAGAGGAAAGAGAGACGGGGCGGCGGGGGCGGGAGGGGGAGAGAGAAAAGGAGAGAGAAAGAGATAGATCACAGACCGATGTGCACGAGTCTTTAATATAGAAGGTGTAAAGTTGGTAGATTGAGAGAAGGTTGAGAAAGGTAAAGCAAAGGGCCTAGCGAGCGACTGGCTGGCTAACTGGTTAACTGCCGCTCGACTTGGACGCCGTAGTGGTCGACGAGCGCAGGTGACCGACGCTAACCGTTAAAAGCTGTGCTCTGCTTCGTGGACTCTTTCTTCTCTCTTCTCCTCTCCTCTCCTTTCCTTTCCTTTCCTTTCCTCTTCACCTCTTTCCCTCTTCTCTTCTCCTCGCCTCTCCTATCCTCTTGTCCTCTCTCCTCTCTCCTCTCCGCTCCTCTCTTTCTCTCTCTCTCTCCTCTCTTTCTCTCGCTCCTCTTTCGTCGGTCTGCTTCCGTACTCGTCGCGTTGCACGGGTGTGCTCGTCGCCTAGGAGGCGTTCTTTTTATCCTAGGACGTGGACGTGCATACTCAAGAGTATCGTAGGAGGATCACGCGCGATTCAAGATCCGAGCGGCCCGTCAAACGGAGCCCGCTCCCGAGGTGAACTTTCTTGGTTATGGGTATATCTCTCTAGGGGAGTTAGGAGTACGGAATTCGCAGCGCCATTTTGAAAAATTTGGCCCCGCTAAAAATTGACTCCCTCTTCCCGTCCCCTTCGCCCCTGTTCTCTCCTACGGTCCCCCGATCTCTCACGTTCGTCTATCGAAAACGCGTCCTCTGGTCGGCACGATTTTTCTTCATGTCAGTCTTCTTCTAATTGTTTAGATCGACTCTACAGCGGTGGCCCCATGGACGGGACATTGGAAGAACCTCCTGTTAAAGACTCCTCTCAGGGCAATCCTGACAAAGTGTCAAAAGGTATACATCTCTTCGTCCTCGAATGATCTGCACGACGTGACGCGTCTCGCGGGTAACTTGTCAGCCGGATATTTGGGATGTCCACTGAATGGAGTCACTACTGTCTTTCTTCTTTTTATAGTAGTTTACCGGGGAATGCTGTTCTGTGGAACATCAAGAGTTGTCCCTTCTGGCATATTTAAAGAATGCCATGGGTTTAGAGTTTATTAAGCGTTAAGATGATTATGTAAGCGATCTTGAAAGTATATGGTTAAAGCCGTAAACCATTTCTTAGTACGTTCTTTGATAATTTAGATTTGCTTTTATCCAAGTGTTACGCCGTTTCTTTGAACGTATCGGTATGTTAGCGCATTCGCTATAGCTCCTGCTCGGAGTATAATTTCATGTCTTTTCGTTTGTTCTTAGACATGGTTATTCCAAATGGTGTCAATGGAAAATATGGTACAGAAAAGGAAGAGTACGCAGACTCCGATGGTGGTACCATCAAAATATCGTCGAATGAGAATGATAACGAAGAAAAGGGAGAAGGGGAAGAGGAAGAAGATGAGGATGAGGACGAAGAGGAAGAAATTATGGGAAGTGGACAATTTGAGCATGAAGAAGAAAGGGGTATAGAATCGGAAGATAGTGAGCAAAATGATGCGAGAAAAAATAGGAGTAAGGGGGGTTCCATGTATGAGTCAAGGAAGGACTCTATGGTTTCAGAATCTTCCGACGGTGTCAGTGAGATGAACGATACTAGTGAAGTGTCTAGGAACGAAGACAAGTGTAGAAGCACATCTCGTGAAGCTATGGATGTTGATGAACAGAGTAATAACTCCGATGTAGAATGTTTAGACGAGAGCATCACGAGTGTACGAATGGATAACGATGATGTGTTCACTTTAAAAAAATCTAACGTAAACGAGGGTAAAGATTTATCATGTAGTAGTAATTTGCAACAATCTAATGATTCTGCAGAGATTTTAGACAGCAGTATGGATACATCCGATGTCAAAATATGCGAAGAAAATGGAAGTTGCGATAGCCCTGACATAGAGGAAATAACGGATAGTGCAAAGAATAATGGTCTTAATACAACGCCCGAACGTTCCTTAAAGGATCCTGCGAAACAGAAAAAACAGAGAAAACAAATAGATCTTAGTAGTATTACACCTAGGAGAAGTTCTCGTAATATAAAAAGAACGAGTTATATAGAAAAAGAAGTAGAAGAAGAAGCGGATGACGATGGCTCGGATATAGAGGAAATTAAACCCGAAGATCCGTTAGCTGGAATAGATAGCAAAGACAAAGAGAATTCTAAATTGAAATCTCCGTCGAAGAACAGTAAAACTACCATTGTGGTTAACGATACCAAACGCTTGGTAGAAATTGCCGCAGGTAGTAAGTCTATCAAAGGAGGAAAGAAGGAACCTACGTTAGTTATAATAGACACAAACTCCATACTTTCAGGACGTGGTGGCATGCCTGTTGGTAATAGTAAACCTCATCACACCGTTTCTAATACCAGTTCTTTCTCGGTTGTCCCCATGAATATGACTACTCAAACGATGTATCCGAATATGAGAACGACTATTACGCCGGTACCCATGACATCTAAAACTGCACAATTGAGTCCCAAACCAAGTAGCATGACTACTGTGACTCCTACGATACCACCGATACTACCAACTTTGACAGATGATATGTTTGTTGTGGAGGCACCGTCATTTATAGTACCTTATGTATATGAAAAGCCTCCGTTGAAACCACTGAAAGAATTTGTTTCTAAATTAGAAAAAAGCATAGAAGAGAAAGAAAAAGAAGAAATGTTAAAAAAGATGACGGAAGAAAGTAAAGATAATCAGGAGGATAATGAGGATTCTATGGATTCGAACAAGAAAGTAGACACTAAAAATCAAGAATGTGAAAATGATGGAAGTTTAAGGTCAAAAAAAGATGGAGATGATAGCGGCGGTGATTCGGTGGTAGATGTAATGGAATCTGGAATTAGCAACATGGGTGACAAATCCGATATAAGGCAAGAAGATAGAAACAAAGTAATCACTTACTTTGATTTACCTTTGGGGAAGTTCTTCATGCAGATAGGAGTAAACCTTGTTCAAGAATATGTGCAAACTGATCTTTTACGGACTCAAAAACGTAAACAGGGCAAAGGTAGCACATCTGCAGAAACACAATTAGCTATTAATTCACTCATCAAGAATTTAGAATTTAGTAAGGAAAATAATGAACCATTCCATTTAGAAATGAAAAAATGTGAATTCTGTAGTTTTAAAACAGAGTCTACTTTAGTAATGCAGCATCACTTAGAAACTCCTCATATGCGCAATTATGTCTACAAGTGTAATTTTTGTCCGATGGAAGTTCGTAGTCCTCATGACATATTATTCCACATGGAAGCAGAACATAATACTCGTGGGCGACTGGAGCGTGGTCCAGCCTTTCATCAGTGTCCAAATTGCCCATTCGAAGACAACCAAAAAGGCAAACTTACGCGACATATTCTTGCTTGCTCGAAAAAGTTTAGACCTGAACGGAATTTGGAACCTGCCGCGGACTGGGAACCGCCGGCAAAGATTCCAAGATTAAATCGCGCACGTCCAGTTGGACCGACTAATCCTAATGCTCTTGCTATGGCTATGAGTGCGAAAGGTCCACAACCACTCTTACCGAAATTGCTTCCGGCACCGATCACAGGTCGCGGAAGAGGACGGCCACCGATGCAGCCTAGGTATTCAGATATGAAAACGTTACGACCGGGTGGGACTACGATGCGACAAGGTAAAATTCAACTGATATATATATATATATAAAATTATATTTATAGTATATTTCTTATATTACGTATTAGTATCAATGTACAAACATTTAATGTAGCAACGTTTTAGATAATGTTGCAGGAATGATGTACCGACCGACATCTTCTGGCCTATTAGTTCCCACTTCCTACCAATTTGGTAGTAATCAGTTGTTCCAGGTAAAGGTGTTACTATATTTATTTATTCACAATTTCTTTTATATATAGTTTTTATAAAAAAGAAAAATGTACCTAATGTAATGTGTTATATCAAAATACTGCATTTGTTCTATATTAAAATATAATGCAAAAGCACATCTGGAAACTACATATTGTAGTAAACAGAGTACAATTATTTTATAAGAAGAATAATAGCTTTAATATGTCATTTGCTTTAAAAAAACTGGTTATATAAAAGCAGGTCAGTGGTTACCATGCTTAGGCTTATTTGCAATAGTCATGAATTTTTGTTTAATTTGACTTAGTACCTACATAAATGATCAACATTTTGAATTAATATTTCTTGATAAAATTGCAAGTATATAAGCACGTCGTAGAAACACGAAAAATTAAAGATTCGAAAATTTAAAGAATTAGTAAAAAGATATATGGGTGGTGACAGGTGGTGGGTGGCTCTGGGACTGTCATGTCGGCTGTCTCGGGAGTGAGTAGCAGTAGCGGCGGCAGTTCCGGTCAACCCACACCCATTGCACTTGTACCCAACGTAATCGACTCTCTCTCTAGGTTGTCCTCATCACAGGTAAATAAATACTGGAAAGTATCAGGGAGGTTCACTTATTTTCATAGCGTTTGTGATCGCATGGATAACACGTTCGACAGATGCAAAATGCTTAGTAACTTTCATTTCATGAGTCTGTTTCTTAAAAAGAAAAAATATGTGTGGTTGCTTCTCTGGTATAATTGTATACTTAAAAAATTGTTTAAATACATCAAAATTCTTCTCTATTATAATGCAAGTATATTTCTTGTATATTGTAACATACTATATATATGTATATTATTATTAGCTTTGTGTAAGAGCTTATCGCGAAAAAGAATTTTTATAATTAATAACTATAAGTTTACAGTATTTGCTGCAATTCAAATGGTTTATTATGAACTGTTGCAACTTTATATCACGTTAATGAAGCCAGGATAATTTGTAGTGCTTTCATTACAAATACATGTTACATTATCAAAGAAAAAACAATGGATGTGTAATTGGGATGGTATAAGCAAAATACTATTGTAATATTAACTAATTGCCAAGCAAAAAACACTAACCTGTGTCTATTTGAACTTGATTGAGAATGATAAGGTGTGCCTTAATGGGATAATATTTTAAGGATAAATATCATTCTAAAAGTAAAGATGTTTAATTTGTTAATGTAAAAGCTAGCTGATACGTTACTTCAAATGAGTTATTCTAAATTGATACTAAGAGACAAAATGGTACATCATGTTAATAATGATGTATTTAATTGATCTTGGACATATTTCTTTCATGCAAATGTATTTCTAAACAAAAAAAAAAGGACAACGATTTGAAACACACTTTTTGCGTGTTTATAAAATGACGTAAATGGTTTGTTTTTCAGAATACAACAGCCAGTACAAAAAATCCCACAGCAAAGTTGTTGAGTCAACCAAGTATATCTATAACTCCATTACCACGTACAACATCCCAAACCTCCATTCCTGGTTCAGGAACATCTTCAAAATCTGGAGGGAAAAATACATTTGTTATATGTGAAATTTGTGATGGTTATATTAAGGTAAATGATCTGAAATGTACTTCAGAATTAGATGCAAACGTCTTAATCTAATATTCGTCTTATTGTACCTTCGTAGGATCTTGAACAACTCCGAAATCATATGCAGTGGATTCACAAAGTAAAAATACATCCAAAGATGATTTATAATAGACCTCCACTGAACTGCCAAAAATGTCAATTCCGGTTTTTCACGGATCAAGTATGTAACATCGTCTGCATTGTAGCGCGAAGAGCTGATAACGTAGAAATCGAGTACTTATTATATATTTATATCGTAGGGTTTAGAAAGACATTTGCTGGGATCTCATGGGCTCGTTACGTCCAGTATGCAAGAAGCAGCGAATAGAGGAAAAGATGCAGGTCGTTGTCCAGCTTGTGGCAGAGTAAGTATCTTGATCGTTGTTGCTGTCGATGATATTGTTCATTTGAAAGCTGTGTAATAAAGT
>JAIFRP010000038.1:3650978-3674135 GCA_032403825.1 Odynerus spinipes | reverse complement strand
GCATGATAATTTGTTTTTAGGTATATCAGTGGAAATTACTAAATCATGTTGCACGGGATCATGGAATGACATTGAAGCCCGCGCATTTATCTTATAAATGTACAGTTTGCACTGCCACATTTGGAATGTATAAGCAGTTCGAAAATCATGTATACTCGGCACACAGTGTCGTAGCCAAGAGAGTAATGGATAAAAAGAACACACCTTCGTCCCCGTCATCCAGATCAAACGACTCTCTATTAAAACCGTTGAAGATAAACGATGAAATCACGATTATTCCACAACCTGCGAAACCAACAACTAGATCTGGCGCATCTCAAGGCAGAAGCAAATAGCAATGATCAGCAGAGTGATACGTGTGTCTTGTTTTATAGAATTTCACGTTACTCTGTGGTACTCCATAACGATCACTGAAATATTACAGTGATTGACGTGCCGTGTACATGTGTATGCATACTATGCTTAAGATGCAATTACGACACCTAAAACTCAACTCTTGGCAAACAAAAAAAAATATGAAAGGAAAAAACTAGTTGACTGCGTAATAATATTCCATCAATGATTATACCGATATATTTATTTAAGAATTTTTATTGTTGTTATCGGACATACATAAAATAGACTGTAAAAACATGAAAGCGTGGCCTTCAGTCTAATTCCTTAGTTTATCCTAAAGCTGCGTATTCCCGCTTACACGATGAACTCATGAATGCGAAGCGTACTTGCATTCGTCACCATGTATATCACTCTTAAATAGTGAATTCTTTATAATGTAAATTGTTTTTTAAGAGAAATATAATCGAATGTCATTCTATTTTGCCATTGAAGTTTTCGAGACGACGAATTACGATTATCTTTGGTCTCTCATTTAACGATTCGATCGTATTTGTAAAACGATTTCTGAATATCATACAACGTCAGGAATTGTACTAACTAACCAGAGTGCCCTCGGATATTCTAGAAACCTTTGGTATACCATAAACTAATAATTATCATAAACCGATTATCATTGTTCTCGGGTAGTAGATATCCGACTTTCGATTACTATGTCACTCACCGTTCTTAAAAATAATAGTCCGTGAAATCGTTATTTTATCCATTACATAATTTATAATATTTTCATAAAAGTTGTGTGTATGGAATAATTTATAATGTAATGAAGAGTAACAGAAGTTGTAAATTGTATCTATTATTATAAGTTGAACTCTTCAGTCTCGTATATTGTAATCAAATATTCACTTTTATTTTTTTCGCTCTAATAAGATCAACAAAAATGTACATTAACGTAGGAAATAATCTAAGCAAATATATCAATAAAATAGGATGGCACACACACATTCATGTATACATTTTTTCTGTTAAAACGATAAAAATGAATACAAAACGGAGAATTGAACTTGTTAGCGCATAATGCAACATATATCTACACTTATGTATGTATACATATAATATAAAAGGAAATATTATATATATACATATATACATATAAAAAATATAGCGTAGCAATAGTGTATCGCGAGAAGAGATCATTTTCTTCTTGCATACGCTAGGTTGATAATAGGCTTATATGGATATGTAGATAGTTGTTAAAAGAAGTAACGGGTTTAATTTAATAATTTCAACTTATCCTGATAATTTTTGTACGTTACAGTAGGAGATAATTTTAGAAGAAACTGTATTCAGTAAAGAAAATACCATAGTGCGTTTTTGCACTGTAAGGCTGTATTATTTAACTCTGCTGCTTGCTGGCCATTTTATGATGGCAAGCTATGTTGGTAAAACTGAGAAACATTCATAGGCATAATTACAGAAATATATAGTTTACTGTAATAATTTGTACAATATTATATGATGACAAAAATAAAGTGTACCAACATTGTATTACAATTTTTTCTTGTTACTCCTATTGTATGGACATGGAATAGATTTTTATCAAAGTAATAGCATTCCAATGCATAATATTTTATCACACAAATGAATGGGTAGGAAATTAATGATCATAAAAATTATTAACGATAATTATTAAATATTGATTTAACGAATTGTCTATTAATATATTACGATCGATAGTAATATTAAAATTATAATAAAATTTGTTAACTAACAAATCGTTAAAGATTTCGTTAATAATAAAGAAACAAGCTTCTTTAAAAAAAATAAAAAAGGAACATCGTTCTATTCCGCATGATGTAATGCGCGCGCGCATATTTTGGTAGGTTAATACAAAGTGCGAGGTAAATAAATTCGGAAAAGTGTCGAATTTATTTAAAGTCGATGATCTAACAATTTGTTAAGAAATATTTCTTTTAGAAAAAACGTATTTTTTTAGCGTTTTCGTTAAAACGTCATTTCCTGTGACGCTATAAGATAACGAATACATTTCAAAATGATGCGTGCCGGTACTGTGTGATATAATTTGGTTGGCTTGCAGAGTCGCATATTGCGTACGCCTTTGGTTTGGTGGGGAATAAGATCTGTGTCTTTTTCGTAAACTTGGTGCTTGTACTCTTCCACGAATCATTAATTCTTTTCGAAGTGCAGAGAAAGACAGTGTAAAATAATGACTGACACGCTTCCTTATCTTGTGGAATATGCCAAAAGTTCTCGTGCTTCTTGTAAAAATTGCAACTCTTCGATTATGAAAGATTCTTTACGGATCGCTACTGTCGTACAGGTAAATATATCTTTCGCAGAATATAATTGTTGTCTTTCTTTTTTGTTTATATTCGTATTTACAAATAACATTTAACCGGTTTATAAATACATTAACAATGTCTTATATTTTTAGAGTTCGATGTACGATGGAATGGTAACTAGATGGTATCATCCAGATTGCTTTTTTCAAAAGCAGCGACCATCGTCCACTGCCGACATAGCTCAGTTTGATAATATTCGCTGGGAAGATCAACAAGATATTAAAAAAAGAATAGGTACGACGAATTGTGCTTTAGTTTTGTGACATATTTCTTTGTTTTATAATACTTTCACAGTAAAAACTTCTGATTCTTAAATTACAGAAGAAGCTGCCAAAGGTCCAGCTCCTAAAGGAAAAGGTAAAAAGCGTGGAAAAGGTGCGGGTGCATCTCAAGATTTTTCAATAGAATATGCCAAGTCTAGTAGAGCTATGTGCAGAGGATGCGAAGAGAAGATTATAAAAGGTGAAATAAGAGTTTCAAAAAAAGATTTTGAAAGCGAAGAAGCAAGAAGATACGGTGGAATAGATAGGTGGTATCATCTTGAATGTTTTGCAAAACTTAGAACAGAATTAGCATTCTTTGAGCAAGGTGATTCTATCAATGGAATAAAAACTTTATCAAAAGAAGATCAAGTTCTTGTAAAGAAAACATTACCTAAGATTGAAAGTAGTGATGCTCCAGCTGTAAAAAAGGTTAAAAATGAACCAGAAGATCTAGAAGAGGAAAATAAACTTCAAGAACAAAATAAAAAAATGTTCGAAATAAGAGATGCTCTATCTTCTCTTAATAAGAAAGATCTTATAACAATTTTAGAAGCGAATGAACAACAAGTCCCAGAAGGTGTTTCTGCAGTATGTATTAATTTAAGAGTCATAAGAAGCAACTTGTATTGAAAGTGTAACAATTATTTTTTCTTTTTTCTTTTTACAGATCTTGGATCATGCAGCTGATATATTGACTTTTGGAGCTTTGAAACCATGTCCAAAATGTAGTGGACAGCTTAAGTATGTTTCAGGCCTTGGTTACAAATGTACAGGTGATGCAACAGAATGGGCAAAATGTGAGTATGTTACACAGGACCCAAAAAGAAAGAAATGTGTAATTCCAAAGGAGTTGAAAGATACTTCTCCAGCCTTGTAAGTTCCAAGAAACATTTTTTTACTTTTTATGTTCCTAAATACTTAATAAATTCTGATATATCATTTTTTAAATTATAAACTTACATTAACAGGGCTTTTAAACCAAAAGTATCTCAGAGATTAATCAAAGTTACTGCACCATCGACATCTTCTGCTGTCAAAAAAGAAGATGAAGTTGATACAGGGCCAAAAATTCAAGGAAAACCAAAACCTTTGAAAAACATGCAATTTGTGATAATAGGCCATACAGAAAAAGATAAAGAAACTTTGAAAAAAGAGATAAGTCTTCTAGGAGGATCTGTAATTACGAAACTGCATACAAATTTGGCTGCTGTTATTTCTAATCCGAAAGAAATTGAGAAAATGAATAAAAGAATGGAAGAAGTTAAATCATTGGATATACAAGTAGTTTCAGAAGATTTTGTTGAAGAAGCAAAAGATTATACAGATCCCCCAATTACGTTAATAAAAAAGAAGACTATTTCTGATTGGGGTGGTGATGTTAGTGCTCGTCTTGCTGATGTTATAACAAAATCAGGGACTTCTAAAAGTAAAAGTAAATTTGAAAAATCATCTTCTGGCAAGATGAAAGTACAGATTAAAGCTGGTGGAACTGTTGATCCAGAAAGTGGATTAGAGGATTGTGCACACGTTTATCAAAAGGGAAAAGATAAGTATACTGTTACATTAGGACTTACTGATATCCAAACAAAGAGAAATAGTTATTATAAATTACAAATCTTGAAACACGATAAAATGGAGAAATATTGGTTGTTCAGGAGTTGGGGTAGAATAGGTACTACAATTGGTGGTACAAAATTAGAAGAAATGCTTTTAGAAGATTGTATAGAGAAATTTGAAGAACTTTATGAAGAAAAGACTGGAAATGAGTGGCAAAATAGAAATCATTTTGTCAAAGTACCTCATAAAATGTATCCTATTGAGATTGATCATGGAGATGATGAGGATACATCAAAGTTATTGGAGTCAGATATAAAAAGTAATTTGGAAAAACCTGTGCAAGATCTGATGAGGCTTATATTCAATGTAGAAAATATGAAAAAAGTTATGTTAGAGTTTGAGATAGATATGGATAAAATGCCTCTTGGAAAAATAACAAAAAAACAAATTCAAAAAGCATATTCTGTATTAACAGAGTTGCAAGAATTTGTTAAGAAAGCAACTCCTGAGCGCACTGTACTTATAGATGCATCAAATAGATTCTACACTTTAATACCACACAATTTCGGGGTTTCTGGACCTAAGATATTAGAAACAATAGAAGAGATTCAAATAAAATGTGAGATGTTAGAGGCATTACTTGAAATGGAAATTGCTTATAATCTACTCCATTGTAAAACAGATGAAACAAAGAATCCACTTGATGCCCACTATGAACAATTGAAAACAAAGATAGAAGTATTGAATAAATCAACTAAAGAATATGAAGCGATTAAACAATATGTAAAGAATACACATGCATCAACTCATAGCTTTTATGAGTTAGAGATTGAAGATGTCTTTGTTATAAAAAGGCAGGGTGAAGATCAAAGATTCAAACCGTTTAAGAAATTACATAATAGAAAATTACTTTGGCATGGATCCAGGACAACAAATTTTGCTGGAATATTATCTCAGGGACTTCGTATAGCACCACCAGAAGCACCTGTTACAGGTTACATGTTTGGCAAAGGTATTTACTTTGCAGACATGGTATCAAAATCAGCAAATTATTGTTGCACAAATACTGAACATCCAACAGGATTGTTGATGCTCTGTGAAGTTGCTTTAGGTAACATGTATGAACGATATGAAGCAGATTATATTGAAAAATTACCAAAAAATTACCATTCAACATTTGGAAGGGGTCAAACACAACCAGATCCAAATGTTGTTTATAAAATGGAAGATGATGTTGAAGTTCCATATGGTCCACCTGTACCAGCAAAACTTAAAAAGAAATCATCCTTGTTATATGATGAATTTATCGTATATGATGTTGCTCAAGTGAGATCCCGCTACTTAGTCAAGATGAATTTCAAGTATAAAGTGTGATGTCCTGCCCTATATATATTTATCTGTTACTATGACTATTTAGGGTATTGATATTTTATATTACGTACATTATAGTTCAAACAACTTGTTATACATAAAAAGTTCCATTTACAGCTACCTCTAATAGGATAAGTAATTATTAATAAGAATATTAATTATTCTGTCTTTGTTTCTAAGATCGCATAAGTAATTTTGTATATTTTAGATATAGTATCCCTTTTAGGGAAGAATTGATACCACATTTTCTATAATAAAAGTATTAAAACCAATTTCAAACTCTGCTTTTAAAATAATTTTATATACCTAAAGTACAAGTAGTATAAATAATCGAGGATATTTGTGGGATTGCAACCATAGGTTGAAAAAGTATATATACTTATTACAATAATGTTTATTTTTTTGATGGATTCATTTAATACTCAAAGTGGAAATCAAAGTAAGACTGATCAAATGTATTAATACGAATATATCCATCTTCACCGCCAGTCGAGAAACTCTTACCATTTGGATGGAATGCCAAAGAGTTAATTGGACCAAAGTGGCCTTTTAAACGTGCAAATTCTTCTTCAAATACAAGATGGAAGAAACGCGAATCAAATTTGCCTTGTCTAGCAGATGTAGTGGTGACATCCATGGCATCTTGGCCACCACCTAAGACTACCTATATAGAAACATTGTAAAGATTTAAAAAATATTCTTAGGAAAAAACAATTAAATAAAAGAATAGTACTAACATGATCTAAAATTGGAGATATAGTGGCAGAGTTCACAGGCCTTTCTGTTTTATATGTTTTTAATAACACCAAAGATTCACTATCGAACAACTTGGCCATATTATCTTTTGATGCTGTGACAAACATAGTTCCATCCTTGTTAAACTGCATGTCATTGATTTGAGATTTGTGACCTTTCACACTGGACAATTTCTTTCCCATCTGTTGAAATATTAATTATTAGATTTATTACATTAGTAATAGTTGATTGATTTAGATTCAAACTTAGACATACCCTCACATCCCAGAGTGTGATTTCTCCATCTTCATGGCCAGTAATAATAGTTTCATCCAAAGCACCCCACAAAATGGCAGAAATTCTTGGTCCAGGAACAGAGATTCTAGAAATTGCATCTTCTTGTGACATATTAGTATCAACATTTCGAATGTCCATAATGAACATTTCACACTGATGACCTAAAGCTTTATCAGTTGAATATACTGCAAGATTTGCTGAATAACTGAAGCCACATGTTCTTACTGAACTATTAGTTTGCAATTGTCCTATTTCTTTACCTATAAATAAATAATTGTATATAGCGATAGTAATAACGAATATATGCTATATAAATAATTATAAAAGAAATAATAACAAACCACTTTCACAATCCCATACTCTCAATGTATTGTCACCACTACCAGACAAAAACCTAGTTGTATCCCAATTAACGTCAATACACCACACAGAACCATTGTGTCCGTTAAAAGTTCCAAGACGTTCTCCATTTAAGGAATACCAGACATTTGGTTTCTTATCTTTACTAGCTGAGAATAATAAATCTCCTTCTCTGTTATATTTTATTTTTGTAATAGCACGTTCGTGCCCGTGTAACATTAAAGGTTTCTGTAAATGACACATTTGAGTTTAGTAAGGTTATGTCAGCGTTTAACATACGTACAAGATAAAAGTTAAAGTTAAATATATAATATTTTAAAAATGTTCAAACGTATATAATAACTAACCATCTTGCTTGAGGTCGATTGTACTATTAGAAATGTAATTAATGTACAAATTTAAACATTCCTTGCGTTCCACGCTTCAATTCTCCTCCTTAGCTTGTAAAAGACCACGAAGTATCTAGCGATTAGCTACCAACGCTCTGTGACAAGGAAGGGACATTTTTAAATCAACTTGAAAGTTGTACTTTCTTGTGTTGGTAGCCATGTTCAAAATGGCGCGTTCTTTTCAGTTTGAATAGGACATAACAATGGTGGATATCGTTCAAAGGATTTCCATTTGGTTTCTTCGCTGATATTTTTATTTGTTCTTTTCTTTCCTATTTGGTTATGAATCACATAGCGTCACATAATTTTAGATCAGAAATGAATAGTTGTTTGTTTATGGGTATGGCAAGGCAAGGGATACTTTGTAGGAGGTAAAGTACATTTTTTTAGTTTAATTTTATTAAGCAAGTTGTAAGCCATAGATGATATCTATTTATTTTCTTTTACACATTTTGTGTGCAAATTTGACAGTATTTTTTGAGAAAGTATTTAATGAGTATTCCTATTATCCGACCCTGCAATCAATGTTAAGATACAAGCATCAATTCACTGCTAATAAAGTTTTCCATCATGTGCCTGCTTTGGCAGGTCATTAAACTTTTTTGGATTTTACGCCACACTAATAACAACAAAACAATGTAACATTCACAATTATACATCTTATCATTGAGTAAATATGGAATTTTATCGTATTCAGAATGAGAAGCAATGCTTATCAGTGCTTACAATCCTTTATAAGTGATTGGTGTAGTCAGAGGACAGTACACATTGTGAAGTGCAATCGATATGCGAAACATGTCTTATATCAATGAGAATGAAATTCAAGTTTTTGACGATGAAGCCAAAGATCTTGAAATTATAAGAAAAATAATTAGTGATCAGAATCAAGAAGATGCATTTTATATATTAGACGTTGGTACTATAATACAAAAGCATAAAGAGTGGATTAAAAAGATACCCAGAGTTGTACCACATTATGGTATGATTTTTTAAATTCTTTATGATTTAGTATTGCAAGCATTTTTTATACAAAAGTCTGATTTCAGCTATAAAATGCAATCCTGACCCAACGGTGATTAAGATCTTAGCAGCTCTGAATGCAAGTTTTGACTGCGCATCAGAGGTAAATTTGTTAACTTTATATTAAAAAACTAATCATTATTTTTACCTATACTTATTGTTTTCTGGATTATAATTTATAACAGCGTGAAATTCAGCAAGTTATGCGGTATGGTGTAACAGGAGATAGAATCATCTTTGCAAATCCAACTAAATGTCCATCTCACATAAAATTTGCTGAAAAAGTAGGCGTTGATAAAATGACAGCAGATAATGAATTAGAACTTTTAAAAATTAAAGACCTTTTTCCTAAAGCAAAGTAAGTAAATTCCATTATATTTATATTTTATGTTAATTCTTTTGCTGCATTAATAAATAATACAGATATAATTTTTTACAGAATAATCATCCGCTTTCGTTGTGACAGTGATTCTACTCATAATGACTGTATTAATTTGGGAGTGAAATTTGGATGTGATCCAGAAAATGAAGCAGCTAAGTTGATACAATATACAAAAGATTTAGGTTTGACATTATATGGGTTCAGTTTTCACGTTGGTAGTCCATGCAATGAATTTGATGCCTATGCACGTGGAATACAAATTAGTAAACAATTGATAGCTTTTTCTAGATCAATAGGATGTAGAGATGTTAAATTAATTGATATTGGTGGTGGAATTCCTGGGGAAACTAGATGTCAACTGGATGAAGTATGTCTATTAATGTGAATACTTCTACAATTACATATAAATGCTTACTAATTTTTTTTTAATTTATTTAGTTCTCAAATATAGTTAATAATGCTATTAAAGATATCGACCCTGCAATTCAAATTATAAGTGAACCAGGCAGATACTATGTGACATCCGCATTTACCCTTGCTGCATATTTACATTCTAAAAGAACTATATTAAAAGGAAATAGACTAAGCCATATGTACTATGTTAACTGTGGAGTATATGGTGCTTTTGTAGAAGAATTGTTGAATTTGAAGTCACGTCATCCAATTTCTCTGTTCAATGTAAATAATTTATATACATTACACAATAATTTTTTACGTTCTTATTAACATAAAAAGTACCTTTTTGTAGCCTCTATCTGACAAGAAATATCCAGCTACTTTGTGGGGACCAACTTGTGATTCTTTTGATTGTATCCTCAAAGATGCATTGCTTCCAGAATTTCAAATAGGAGATTGGCTTATATGGGGTGATATGGGTGCATATACAGCCTCTATAGCTTGTACATTCAATGGTTTTATGCCACCAATAGTATACCCAATTATTAGAAAAAGCGAATGGTAAATGATTAATTTTGTAATATTTAAATCTTCAGCATGATTAAAAAAGAAATCTGCAATTTAATTTTACATTATAAATATTTTTTCGCAGGAAAGCTTTTTGCGCTAAAACAAAAATGACAGACATCCATTGAATTGGTATAATTTCAAAAAATGAGAGACACAACATTTGGTAAATATATATGCTTCTATTATTATAGATCACCTCATAATGAAAAATGAAGAAAATAATGTGAGAATTTATCAAGGATACTTATAAACTATATTTTTATTTTAAGCTTCAAAAAAGATTTGTTTGTAACTATATTATGATGCTTTTGGACCAGGCGATGCATTTGTATCGTTAGTGACTGAAGAAACATTTGTTTCCCATCTGTAAGAAAGAAACAAATTGTAGTAAAATATTTTATATTTAATAAAATCGTAATAGTCAATATTCCGAAGTTATTTACTCTTTCGCAGTTTGACATAATCCTGGTTTTAATCCATCACTGATTTGTGCGCTGATTAATTCGCCTATACTTATAATATTTTCGTAAGGCGGTTGTGACGACAGCGAATTTCGGACCTTTTAAAAAGAAAAATAATTCATATTCAACATAAAGTAAGCAATGTCTTTTACGTGTACAATAAAAATTTATTTTACCGCCTCTGTTTTTGTCATAACACGGATAAAATTCCTGCCAGCTAATTTTTCCAGATCTTCCTTGCTCCATTCCGGTTCTCCTTCATGGTTCTCGTACAAACGTTCGAATAAAGCAGGGTACTTCGAAACGTCCTCTAAACCTTCAGGTACTCTAAAAGCATTGATTACAAATTATTTCTAATTGCCTAAATGAAATAATCGCTGCGCAAATCACTTACGAATTCACACCATCGTAATCTGCTCCAATGCCCACGTGATCGACTCCAATAAGATTTCGAATATAATTGATATGATCTAAAAGATAACAACGATAACAAAAGAATCAACAAAGAATGGGAACATTTTATAATATGCGTATTTATATCGTACCTACAACGTCCTGCATCGTTGCATTTCTAGACGAATTACAGTTAACAAATTTGGAGTAAAAATTCACCATTACGATGCCATCGTTCTTTTTCTGAGGATAAAATAGACAAAGATAGATACAAATTTACAAAGATCGTATAAAATTATTAAAAAAATCACTTACGACCAAATGTAGCACGTCGTCGGGAACATTACGATAATTATCGCAAATACTAAAAACGGACGAATGAGAAAATATAACAGGCGCCTTTGCGATCGCAAGAACTTCCCTCATAACATTGTGCGAAACGTGAGATAGATCTACTAACATCCCGAGACGATTCATTTCGTGAACAAATATCTGTTACGAACAACGTAATTTTTATATTAGTTATAAACCAAAAATATAGTAATAAGCGTATCCAACATACTTTTCCAAATTCTGTAAGATTATGTACAGATCCATTATTTACGGTAGACGCATCGGCCCTGCAAAGAGAAGCAAAAGCTTTATGAATTATATATATATATATTTTTTTTAATCGAACGATTTGCAAGTCCCAATTCACGAATGGAGATCAAAACGATATCGTAACTCTAGTTATCGCATTATCGTTCATTGAATCGAATATACGGGTCAATGCGGGTCACATACGTATACGTCTCTATAGATATATACACATATATATGTACGTAATGTAACTCACCATGGTGTATTGCAAACGTGCGTCAATGTAACATATCGAACCCCTAGTTCGTAATAAATTCTCAGGACCGCCAAACTAGAATCGACAGAGTGACCACCCTCGACCGCGATCATCGATGCAATTTTCCCGCTTCTCCAGGTCGCTTCGATATCAGCGGCAGATGTGACCAACTTTAAATGTTCCGGATATAGATCGATAAATCTCTTGATCACATCGATCTGACGAAGAGTCAATTGCACAGAATCTTTGTATTGAGAGGCACACTCCGTGTACGCGACCCAGAACTGAAATATATATTAAAAATGTTACGCGACAATAGATTTATGAAAATGATCGAAGATCGATAATCGTTCGATCGTAACTCACTTGCCCGCCTACTTTTCCAGCTTTCAAACGGGGTAAATCCGTGAAGCACGAAGAACAAGCAGACCTGCCCCAAACAGGATCATCCGAGAGATCCTCCTCAAAGGGAAAAGCCGTTAAATTGTTGCTCAGTTTCGTGTAAAGATTAAACGGTAAATCGTTGTGCCTGGAAACATTGCATCGATCGAGATCCCGTGTAGAAAAGATAAGAATCGCGCGTATAGAAAGCCACTTACCCGTCTATAAGAGGCGCGAGATCTAACGCATCGCTTCCCTTAAATTTGTTTACGTTCAGTCCGACGGACAAACCGATTACCAGTAATAGAGCCGACAAACAAATTGCAACATTAATGTACAACATTTTGCCGGTGCAACACCTAGAAATGTTATCTGCAAAAAGTATCAATGTACGTTGACAAAGTGGATGAAAGGCATTAGAATTGCTACATATGTATATAAAGAATTTATCGCGTGCAATTAAACATTACGTCGAGTGTTGCATGAATTGGAAATAGACGTCGTTGGCGGAAATATTCTACGGTAAAAAAACGTAGTGTAATCAAGAGCGGGAATCTTAACACATTCGCGTGTATCGTTGTTATCTTGAATGATCGATTATACTCATAACGGAGGTTTTGATTAGGCTACAGAACATTTTTTAGACGGCATGCATATATACATTGATCGTACGAAAAATGTCGTTAACGTGACGATAAAATCTGCTTAGTTCACGAGCGATAAACGATCAGCCATCTTCAAATTATTTTCAGCGTGACTACTAAAGATAGCAAGCGCGATACTACATACATGATAATGCATAACTACGACGAGTGATAATTAAAGTGATTTCAATGTTGTGTGAATAGTCGCCGTTGAAGTAGCCTTTATCGATTCAACTGCTTTTGATTAAAACGCTGAAGCACGTGAAAGACTTTTTCTTCTTCTTCTTCTTCTTATAATTATCGTATATTATAATTAATCCGCTCGTGATCGTAAAACGAAGATCAAGTTTGATACCGTCGAGCGCATAAACACGCGTTTTTCGATACACGGAGATACGAATTAACGCTGTTTCTTCGCAACGTTTTTACGACGATGAACCGTGCCGTGATAATTCGCACGGGAGGCTTTTGCAAAAATTTCCGAAGTCGTTAAATGAGCTTGAAAAAATGAGTAATCGTTAGGTCACCCATTATTGACGCAGTGGCACATTCCTCGGATGTCGACACAGCTCACATTCGGTACTGTCTACTGGAGATAACTCGCGCAGATATCAGTTCGATATGTATCTTCCTTACATGCCTCTGTCGGCATCTGTTCGCGCATACACGACGTGCTAATAGAGCCATACTATATGTACATACCTGTTGCGTTGTATATTTTGCTCTCTAAACGTTCTCTATATAGGTATCGCGCGCTCATTCCTCTTACCCTCATCATCTCCCCTCTTTCTATCACTCTCTCTCTCTCTCTCTCTCTCACTCTCTCTTTCTCGCACGCTCTTTCTATTTCTATCTTCTACGCTCAATTCAATATGTGATTCATGGAATTTGTGTATGTATATAATACTTACGAATTTCTCTTCTTACTTTCTTTCCTGATAAACGCTAAAGGATTAAAGAAGCTACTGAGCGATTGTAGAAAAGTCAATTCTAATCAGAAAGCTTGGATATTGTAAAGAGAAAGTGGTGAGGGCAGTATTGATGTATTTATCTATAAACAGATAAATTAATTGGTGTTAGGAACGGATGAAGTACGTACGTTTTTCTTAGTGTATGTACTATATATGTATGATACGTATGTGTGATGTGTACATCTACATATATATGCTTCATTTAAGTACCTTATCCGTGTAGCGCTAGGGGGCAGTGCGTGGGATTAAGGTTATATCTGATTGATGGGAGGAAGCGTTGTAATAAATAATAACTTACATCGAATGTCTGTTACTACAATCTGTTAATACAAAAGTTATTAATGTTAGTGATACAATCGATTTTCTGATAAAGATTTAAATATCGTTCGTTAGATTATGATATTAATGTTCTACGACATAAAATATGCATTATTATTTATTATTTATATTTATAATAATTAATTTTCTCTTGCTTCTACTTACAGGATAGTTTTGAATATTACGCAAACTTATTCGAAGTCACGTGTTTACCGCGGCTGAGAAAACAGCCAATGAGATTTCAGCCGCCATGATAGTTTCGTCATTTGCGCGGCATGAAGATAGTAGCTGTCTCATTCGATCTGTGTGGTTCAAGCATTAAAGTTTCCAAATGTTTAACTACGCAGTTGTTAGAAGATTATTGTTAGATCACTATGAAGAGGTGACTGTTGAAATAACAGAAATGTAATATGTTAAAAAAATGGCCATGGAGACTGTTTATAAACATCTAAAAGTTCAGAACAGACCTTATAGCGTGAATGACATAGTGTTGAATTTGCATAATGAATTTGGAAAATCGGCAGTTCAAAAAGCTATAGATCATTTAGTCGCGGAAGGGAAGATATTTGAAAAAGTAAGTATATTTTTGTTTTATAAATTAATTAAAATATAGTAAAAATAATTATAGACGTATTTATAAGTTAAGCATTTTTTTTCTTTTGTTAGGCATATGGAAAGCAAAAGGTGTATTGCGTTGTACAAGATACAAAGCATGATATAGAAGAATTAATGAGAATCGATAAAGAATTACAGGCACATGCTAATGAAGTAGAAACCAAGTATCAAGATCTGGAAAGGGAGATAAAAAATCAAGAAGGTTTGTTATCTTCCTTAAAATCTGCTATCACCCTTGAGGAGGCACGGCAAGAGAAATTTAGGCTCGAACAAAGTATTAAAGATTTAACGTGCAAGTTAGATGATCTAATGGAACTTACTGGAAGTACAGATTTAACTGAAACAAAAAGAAAAACACAGTCTTCTTTGGATGAATATTCTCGTGAATACGCAAAGCGAAAGAGATTGTGTACAGAAATCATAGATTGCATTCTGGAAAATTATCCTGGTAGCAAAAATGAGTTATACGACGAAGTAGGTATAGATCCTAGAGTTGTAAAATAATATCACATATAATAAAAATATATTATAGAGAAGGGAATAAAACAAATCATAATTTTGAAGATAATATATCAAGTTATTATTTATGGTAAATACACATTTCATCGTCCAAGCTTTTTCATAATTCTCTGAAGTTTGAAGAGTGGTTTGAAATGTGACCAAGCTTTCTTGCCATGAGATTTAGTGTAAGATCCTTCTAGAACGCATTTTCCGTTAAGGCAGAACTAAAAAAAAAAATGAGTAACAAATTTTAATGAATGAAAGGTCCTATAATATTTAAGTGAATTTTAACTGGAAATAAATAAATCATTCTTTAATATTTATATTAATGATCAACCATATAAAATATGTGAAATATCATAAACTTACTACACCATCTCCGCATGAAGAACCTTCAGCTGCTGGAGACAATGCACTACACGCGCTCATAGTTCCTGGTATTAGACAATTTAATCTTGTACAGGCAGTGGCATCTTTCTGCAAAATAAAAGTATAGTAATAAGTAATTAAGTACATAAATATGTTCGTACGAAAAACTTACATTACATGCTTTTGTTCCATGACCGTGTACTTTCTTGCACTGATAATCCAGAGACATCAGCTTTCCGGGTAAAATTCGTGATACTGGGGGACCCATCACAGGTTCGTTGTAAAGACATTGTGCTCTTTCTTCGCTGTAATAATATGTTATCTTGTTATAAATATTTGTTAGTGCTTTAAGGGTTCTAAATGAAGAAGCTTACTTAAGAAACTTGTAAAAAGAGTTTATGGTGCAGTTAGACCATTCAAATCCATTTTCATGTAACATAAGTCCACTGGTCATGATGTAACCATCAAATGCTGGACAATCATTAGCATATTGTGGATTGCCGTCGTGTCGCGCTCCAATTCTGAAATCAATCGTTCGTGGTATGGTATCATATGTCAATGTTCTATTAACAATTTCTAAAATATAGAGGAGTAACTTACAAATGACCGATTTCGTGAGCGGTTGGTATAATTCCACTAAAACCACCATTGTCCTCAACGATACCGGCCATTTCTGACGTTTTTATATCATCTTGTCTGTTGCAAGCTCCTGCTACGTATGCGTAACCTGCATAAATAAATAAAATAGAATAAGCATAAAAATAGAAAGTAAAGGAAAAAAATCGTATTACTCACCTAGGGTCGACCCATCGCAGTAATCACCGAA
Organism: Odynerus spinipes; assembly: GCA_032403825.1. Classification (NCBI taxonomy): domain Eukaryota; kingdom Metazoa; phylum Arthropoda; class Insecta; order Hymenoptera; family Vespidae; genus Odynerus; species Odynerus spinipes. The sequence continues at coordinate 3,657,782 of JAIFRP010000038.1, read as the reverse complement.
CTTGTTGCATAAATCTAATCTGGAAATGAAAGTAAATATCGTTTAAGTACAAGGATCAATCTAGTTATTGTTACAATTACAGTATACGTATATTTACTGTGTCATAGTGATTGCTATGTCGAAGAAACCAATTGGGAATCTTGTCTCTCGATAAATGTAATCACCCATTTCACGCAAAGCCACATCAACGTCTACCAAAAGTGAGCTATTGCTTAGACGATTTCGTTCCATGTACGAAGTTGCATTGCTATCCTAAAAAAAAATTTTTAGTAAATATATCTTTGAATATAAATTTTAGTAAAAATATCTTTGCCAAAAAGTGGATTAGGACATAAGATACGTACCAAAGCTATAACTATACCAGCGATGTTAAATCGAATTCTTGGATTATTTAATAATCGATATCTCAAATCGACGCCGTTCCAGAAAGAGACGATGTATCTTTTAGCGTGTTCAAGATTTTTACCGACCAATCTGAAAATGTTAAAATAGTATATCGGTATAAAATTAATACAAACTAATGCACGTAAGATCTAAGAGAAGTTTATACTCACTCGTATTCACTGTTATCCATTATAACTAAAATTTCTGGATAGATAACGTCAGGTACTTCGCGTTTGTGTCTTTGATTCGTTGAAGATTCGAGTGGATCCGTCAATTCTAAAAACACATCAATTTTTCTAAATTGTTCATTTAAGAAAGGTTGTTCTATTAATTGTCTAACTTACTGAAGTCTTTATATTGTTTTCCCTTAGTTTCGGGTATTTTATAAACAACGTGATGATAGGTATAAGCGAGATCATCATCTTCAGTTACGTTTGCCATGGTAGCGTTATGATCCTTGTATAAACCTTTCGTGTTGTAGAGTATGTGTCTTAGAATACGTTTAGGTAACGATCGAATTACCATACGGGCTGCACCAATAACTCCATCCTTGAAACAAAATATTTTTTATCATCGAAGAATTACATTCGACCGATTTAGATTTTCGGACATTCTAACTTACGAGAAACAGTCTCTTGTTGGAGTCCAATTTCATCAGCACCGAAGCCGTATTCTCTAAATCGTGGAACGTGTTGCCCAAATCTCGCATAGCCTAATGAAACAAATTGAATCGTTAAAAAAATGAATTAAATAAATTTTAGATCGATTGTTAGAAATATATTCGAGAATCTTACATTAGGAATCAACTTGTATTTTAATCCTTCAGGATAACTTGGGTCGGAAGACACGGTCCACACGGGAGTCTTTTTACTAGCAAGTATTCCTTCCGTAGGATGCAGATACAATTTTATGTCTCTATCAAAAGCTTTTAATTGTACTTCCTGAGCATCGTCCAGACTCCTTCGATGTGCCGTATGTTGTATCGGAACAACCGCGTAATCGGGTACTGTTAATAATTAATATCGCTGTTTAATAATATTTTCATGAAAATTTTCTGTTAAACCAAGTAAAATTGAAATACCTGTTTCATGATCCGTATGAAACACACTCATTACTTCCTCCGGCGTCATGTATTCGTGAATCTAATTATTTAAACAAAAAAATTATAAAAGTCACTAAACATTTTTTACAAAATGTAGAAAAATATCGAACGATAGATAAATATTACCTTTTTGCATTGCACGAAACACACGGTGACCGCGCATAATATGATTACCCGCAACATATTGAAACAAAAATCCAAAATTGATCTATCGATCAGAAAAACGAACACTCTACGATCATTCAACGTGTTACTCGCATGTAACACGTCGAAGTAACAGCAAAAATCATCGACATTCCCGCTATATAAATTGGATCTCCAAATTATGATTTGTTTGCCGATCGTGTAAAAATGGCACTTGTTCATATATCCCGCAATTACGCTTCCGAGCGAGCATGATGGACAATCGAAGATGGATTAACGTAAAAATGCACGATAATAAATCTTACAATAATGTCAATATTGTTCTACTGAAAAAATTGGACCTAATCGATGACGTGTAATTACTCGGCTCGTGCCATCAATGGACGTAAACTAAAATAAAGGTGCGTCCGGTTATCGTCGATTCAACAAACGAAAATAAATTATGGAAACGTAGAGTGGAAATGAAAAATTAATCATCGTGTAAAGTATTTATTATTTAGTTTACACAGTGTCTACATTCTTTCGATTGGAAGAAAAAGTAGTATGATACACGAAGGAAGAATCCAAGAGATTCTATCGGGCGGTCTTACTCGATATCCATTTTTATTATAAACAATATACAATGGACCCGCCCTGCGTAGACGTAAGGAGGAAGACGGACAGTTATTAACAGAAAACTAATACTCTAAAAAACGTAAAACACTCGCTGCGTATCGCGCTATCGAGGTCCATCGAAGGCCGATACTTAAAAAGATACAAAAAAAAAATATCGAACGTTCGACGTAACGTCAAAAAGCGAATTCGATCGAAAGGGGATTGGTAAACGAGTGAGACATTTTGCGATCGATTCACGTCATCACACTCCTTTTCCATATCGCGGAGGAATCCTTCGATCGCGTCTCGTCGAAGAACGATACGATAATAATGATAAAAATGATCATAATAATCATAATAATAATAATAATAATCATAATAATAATAATAAAGACAATAATAATAATATTCTTAATGAAAATAATAAATATCCGGCCAAGGGGGTAAAATCGGAAGGGCAGTACGTCGTTTCGTCTTTTCTTTTTGTATTATTATTATTATTTTTCTACGAGCTCGATGACACCCACGCGAACGTGACAAAGGGTATGGAAAAAGGAGGAAAAGTTTATCAGATTGCACGGGGGTCGCGCAAGTTGGTCCAACAGCTTCGGATGCTGCTCTACCTATCGAGACAATCTTCGAGATCTTATTAAACATAATAAAAAAAGCGAGACCACTACGCGGATCGGTCGATGCTTTTTTTTTCTTTTACTTCGACTTTCTCTAGTTTCGAGGAGGAAGAACCTCGAAGGTATCCGTTTCTTTATGGGCATACTGTCTTCAAGGACGCACAGCAACGGCTCTTTACGGATTGCAGATGGCACAGCCACGTTCCCAGCCTGTCAATCAGATCCAAGCAGTCGGGCCCTACGTCCGTGCACTCATCGGCCCCTGTTTCTGCGAGAAATTAGAAAAATTACAGCTAATTGGTAAGTTTGAATAGTAATAATAATTGAGAACTTAGTTTATCATAGAACAGTAGGATTATTCGACACGTATAGAAATTTTTAGTAAAATTAGCCATAAGTGGTAATGCCAGAAAGACGAAAAGAGATAGATATATGTATGTATGTGTGAGTAGTAAATTCTTCCAGGCAGTCCTCGTTGATGTCCTTATTAAAGTGTTATATTTTCATCTAACAACATCGAGTAAGCCAGCCACGTGATGAATGGAAATGCGACGAGCGCGTTTCAGCGTAGGCAAATTACAACGTTCTCACTGCTTTAAAAAGTGACTTGAACGAAGGACGATAGTAAGTTAATTACGATTTTGGTAACGACGACGAGCGTATGGTCCGCATTTCTGCTCGTGATAGATCGCCTAGATCTTTTTTCATTCTTTTTTTCTCTTTTTTAGATCGTCTCTCCGATGTAAACGAACGAAGGAATGATGAAGGAGATAACGTTAACAACGATAGAATGGCCATGCTCCGATTGAAAGTAAAAAAACAGACTCCGAAGAAGAGAAGGATGAAGAACTGAAAAGTTTAACTTGCTTTCTGCTTTTTCGCAAGCTCTCTTACCGCGACCGTTATTTCGAAGGCCGTTCCGAACACCCACAGTCGTCGGTGAAAATTGCGTCACGCTGGTCGTGCTCTTATGTTTGAACGGTATAATTTTTGGATAATTCACGTCGTTCGGATTATTGCCGGCTTTCGGAGTCGGCGTGACGTTGTAATGGAAATTAAAGTTATATCTGTTGCTTTTCTTGCTAGTCGTCGTGCTTCGATTACCGCCGCTCTCGCCTTTCTCATTGTTGCTGTCGCTCTTGTCACCGTTTCCGTTGTTGCTATTACTTTTATTGTTATCGCTAGCTCTAGTCTTATCGTTAATGGCAAGCAGATTGTTGGCAGTCGTGTGCGTGTATCTGTATACCGGTGCTGAAGGTGTGACGCGTTTAACGTTAACCGTCGTCGTACTACTAGACGCCAATAGATTCGATACGAACGGGTTAAGCTTAAATTTCGATTTTGGCGAGCTGTATGTTGTTCCTTCCCATGGATACCTGCGTGGCATATATGATCAGAGCGTTACTGCATTAAATGTCCGCAAGGGATAGTCGCGCGACGTCTGAGTGGTTGGTCGAAATGGAAATTCGTTCGATACCACTACATCGACCTTTCGGTTATTATTATTTCATATCGATTACGTGCTAAGTCAATTATCAATTTAGGTCACCTGTAATCCGTGCTATTATACTGAGCGAATATTGGCCTGTTGTGCGTTGGTGGTCCGAAAGTACCGTCTCGACGCACATACGTTGGAATATTTTGCGTGTAATCCGGTATTATGTTCTCGTGCTCGGCCACGCATTTACCATTTAGACAATACTGAAATGAAAAGTCGAGAAAATGAAAAGAATCATTTTTATAATCCTTTATATGTTTAGATTGGATTATTCACCTGTCCATCGCCACAAGGAGAACCCTCAGCCGCGGGACGATACGCCACGCAATAGCCGGATCCAGCATCGAAGCAGAACAACTGGGCGCAAACCCGATCGTCTTTCTATAATCGAACGAAGGATGATTATAATACCGTTACTATCCCGATCGAATGATTTTTGAATTACTACGCACGAAACAGGCGCTCGTCCCTCGATCCTTGCGGCACTGTGCGTCCAAAGAAAGTAATTTGCCTGGTAAGACTCTAGGTAATGCTTCATCTTCGTGTGGTGCGTTATACAGGCACGTTGCAGTGTCACCACTAAAAAATATACCTTCAGTATGAATATACATTCTTTCCAGATTGATTCGAAGTTATCGATTTTGTTAGTGCGTACTTTAGAAAATGATGGAACGACGAGACACTGCAGTGAGACCATTTGAAGCCTTTTTCAGTATGTCTGAGATCACTCATGATGTAACCGTCCTCCCAACGGCATTTTTCAGCTCCTGGCCCGCCAAGATAGCTTGGTGGTGGCGAACCATCGTGCACAGCACCTAATCTATAGTAGGGAGATCAAGTTTATTATCCGGAGTATTAACAAATCATTTGCTTGTTTTAGGATTCTCATGGGAAAACTCACAAATGACCAACTTCGTGTGCCGCGACGATGATCCCGCTAAATCCACCGGTGTCTTCGATGATGGCCACAGAATTGACCTTCTCCAGGCGTTTGTTAACCACGCAGGCACCACCAACGTACGCGAATCCTGTGCAAAGGAAGGTAATCAGTCCAACGTCGTTCTTTTTCTTTAGACTGGCTCGTCGAAAGGTTAATGTTACTTTTTAGATCCGTTAGATTAATAAGCTACTTCTGATTCTTTCTAGCGGGGTTAAACTCGATAGCAGAACAGCGAGGAGCAGTCATGGTCAAGCCAGAAACGGGTCTCCATCGTCAAAACGAAGTAAAGAGAGAGTACCAAAAATTGGCAGATATTTTGTTCATTATGTATGTATATGTAATCGATACTCGACGTGGAGACACGTGACTCGTTAATGTACCACCGATGTGATTATTAGCCATGGTATTATGACGACGAATTAATTTAATAATTTAGTCTAATGCAGGCTAATGTACTGCGGCCTACATGCATCCGGTGTTAATAATTAATTTTTTATATCGATCAGGTTAAATAAGTTAAAGAGATGTTCTTCGTCCGTCGTGTCTTTTTTTTTATTTTAATTTTTTCTTTCGCCAAACGAAGTTTCTTCGAGCAAAGAAAAGTTAATGAAATCTCGTCTAATTTTGTCTAAACCGTCTTTGTTAATCGGTCGAAGTTTCATTGCTTGCACCATATTTAAGACTTACCGAGAACGATCCATTAGTCGGAAACGCAGCGAAAGAGATAAAAAGATACAAAAGCGATTAATTGATCGGTGAAGAGAAGAAAGATTGATAAACATAAAAAAGGTACGCTCGTCAGATATGACGGAAGTACGTTACACCAATTTAGACTTTTTCCGACTGGAACTTGCGAGACAATCGAGGCTGTATCGAATGTTGAAACGGTTGTCTTTTTTACAGGCACACATATACAAGAGAGAGAGAGAGAGAGAGAGAGAGAGAGAGAGAGAGACAGATAGAAAAAGATAGAAATAGAAGCGAAGTTGTGCAAAGAGCCAAGGAATTCCAGGATCCAGCACAAAATCTTCATGATCGTTTTGTACACGAAAGAGGATCGTATTCACCATAGAAACAGAAACCATCGTCAAGCTTGAGAACGAGGAACCAAAGGAAGAAGATAAAAAGAAGAAGAAGAGAAGAACCACACGAAGAATGAAAAAACAAAGACAGGACGCGTTCAGCTTTTCCAGCCAAAAAGTGCGAGATCGCGTAAAGAGAACACCGGCCACATACACGAAAGGGTAAACGTATGCGAGATTTTTGTTTTATTTATAAAAAGAGGGGAATATTCTGCTTGGGAAGGTATCAAGAATGGGCTAAACAAAACAAGTGACTTGTCTCCTTTGTAATTACTCCGAGAAACGTACCTGCGGTTCCTCTATTGCACACGTCATTCGCGTATTGCCTCCTGCACATATCTAATCTGCAATGTAACAACAAAGATGGTCTTTATAAAGGTGAAGATAGATTCGACGATCATCTCTGGCTGTGCATTTCTTTTTTTTTCATT
>JAIFRP010000038.1:3635980-3649637 GCA_032403825.1 Odynerus spinipes | reverse complement strand
ATGTATATAATATTTGTATCGTTTAGGACTTCTGTTGTCTTTAGTGTACCAACAGTGTCCTTGGTGAAACGATAGGGACCGTAACAATAATACGATGATGATATATGAAATAGTCACTCTTACTTCGTCACGGCAACAGCGATGTCGTATACCGGAAGTCTCCTCTCCCGGAAAAGATATTTTCCCATATCGGTGAGAGCAGCTGCCGAATCGATCGCGTCTCGTCCAACACGATTTCTTTCCAAATACGGCGTGGCGTCTCTTCCCTGAAGATTTCAATTCTCATTTCAATAATTTTACGAGAATCGAGAGTTCGAACTACGCCGAAGCGAACGTTCTCGCGAAGACGACCTCCTTCCATAAATATTCGATAAATTTAACGACAAACGAATATCCTTACCCGCGATATTATTATTCCCGCTATACTGATACGTATTTTTGGTCCCTTCAATAACTTGTACCTCAAATCGACGCCGTTCCAAAACGACACGAAGTACCTTTTGATCTGTACGTTGTCGCCACCGTGAAGTCTGAAGGGTAGCATAATCATCGTTACAATTTTATATCCTAATTTTTTCCCTTCAACTTTCCATGCACTTTGTTTGTTGCAGGATATATTTCGTTAAATTTTTGAGTGGTGTTACCTGTATCCATCGTAATCCACGATACAAAGAATTTCCGGGTAAATAACATACGGAGCTTCGCGTTTCGACCTGCTACCCGAGGAACGCTTCGATCTATACCTCTTGGCCAAGTGATCGGGCTCCATCAATGCTAAACCGGTAAATATTGTAAAATAAGAGTCAAGGATATATGTAAAACGATACTCTTTAAACCTACAAATTAAATCACCTAATGTTTGTACTTGAAATATCGTAGTCGTTCTTGAAAAAAAAAATAAAATAAAACGAAGTCCTACATGTGATATAACAGTGTCTGGAACGTATAAATAAAATTACGTAAAAGACGATCGTGTTCGAGATACGTATAACGAGGAACGAGGAAGATATTTCAGGTCCAAATATCAGATGATTCACCGTGAACGACGCTCACCATAATCGCTATACTCATCCTCCGTAGGTTTTCGAAACTTTTTAAAGACAACGTGGTGACTGGTGTGCTTCAAGTCCTTCTTCGTGCCGGTAACGTTCGGCAATAGTTCAGCCCGCTGAAGAATCGTGCTTTTGCTCACGACTTCCTGGAGAACTCGTTCTGGCAGCGGTCGAATCACCAGTTCTGAGCCGATGTTTCCATCCTAAAGGAAAGTACTGCTTCGATTTAATGGAATTAATCTCATATTGACAGGGAAACTGGATGCCTTGCGTTCTTTCGTACGAACTCAATATACGTAATTACAACGGCTCTGTATATAGAGATATATACATATATGTATATGTATTCGACTAACATGATTTAAGAAGAATGCAGCCGGCGAACTTTCTTACATTTCCCGAAGAAAGTTTCTATCTATATTCTTCGGAACTAATTTTCCATTTTTCTTGTCCGTTTATCCAGGTTACTTCAAGGAAGACGTTAATACGTTCGACGGATCAACAGCGGTGATTTTAGCGTTACTTAACGTCGCTCTTACGTCGAATCCGAACGGATAGGATCGTTCGATTTGCAGTTGGAGAGGTGTGCATTGGTCAGATCGAAGGAAGGATGGGAAGAGTGAAAGCGAAAGGTCAGAAGACACGGGGTCACTTAGAACAACGCTTTTACGATCCATTATGTAATGATACCCGCGGTTATCTGCGGTTAGTATTATGGACGATTATGTTCGGTGAACTTTGTAGATGCGCGGTACGACGATTAGCGGCGAATCGATTCGAAAAGAGGATTTAGAACGTAGAATTTAGATGAATTTTAGAAACCGTAAGATATTTGCCATATTAGCCGATGTACTATCGTTCGCGAGCAGATGGGAGATAATTTTCTTTCTTGCGGGTCGCGTATTTGCAATAAATTCACGTCGAGACCGCAAATGAAACGTCGATTCATGAATTACAAAAGGGGAAATGTCAAAACGACTAGCTACGGCTCGACGTCGACTTTAAAGCGTAACGAGAAGATCCTATGACGACATTTCTTTCGTTTCCTTAGCAATAGACTCGTCGTCTCGTGCGTCTGTGTGCGACGCGCTCTATCGACGAGCTCATTTTAGTAAATTAACGGACGATCGAGTATCGTATTCGAAGGGAATACGAATTCGTAAGTATCTTTATGAGGGTCATTTTTATGCAAATCTTTTCGGAGGAATTGCGCGCTACCGTTACGAAACGCGCGAAACTAAATAATGGGAGATAGTGATACTGGCATAAATTGACTTCGCAATGCTTAGAAGAATCGTGTAAATAAGGTTGCGAGAACCGTTAAAACCGTGTGAAAGTATCGTCCGCGAATGGCGTCTTAGTTATCGAAAATTACTGAATTTTATCGAGCGGGAACGTTTTACGCGTTTAACGAAAGACACTGGAATCCTTGTCGCTTGTACCAGTTCGCGTTAATTTTCGTGTCGAGTTCGTGCATTAAACGACGAAAGGTCGGCCGCGGGTACCCGCATTTTAATAATCGTTTTACAAGAGGACATAATCAACGAGCTCCCGTGCTCGTTCACCGTTCTCCTTCGTATCCATGATGTTTGCGGTTTCGTAAAGGCGCAAAAGCAAGTTCGTGGAACGAATTACGTCGGAGTGCATCGTCTAATCGAGTTATCTCCTCTGCGTAAAAATCATTTTGTAATGATTGACGTAGGGTGTAGGGTAAGCGATAAGAAAATCAGTGGAAAAGGATATTTCGTTGCATCGTGTTTAGAAGGCACGCGAGTTTTCCAATAACACGTCCAAATTCGGCACACTGCTCGTTTTAGCATAGAGCGTCTACTTTGAAATATTTGGTGAATCCGTTCTAACGTAATAGCAATGTTTCTTCTTACTTTGTACCCACTAATTGTTCTCCCTAGTTCAGCAAAAAAATCAGTGTTCTCCTCATAGCAGAAAAGAATTGCATTAGGATGAATCGCGGTATTGCTATAATTATGACACGGTAGCTAGGTAAGCCGTGCCAGTTGACGAAAGACGGGCCGTAATAATGGGACGGTGTCGAAAGAAACATTAAGAAAGAATGGCTTCTTACAACGAGCACTTTCCCATTCGCGTCCCGGTGCAGGAGAATAGACGCCATGTTCCTTGTGTCTTGATAGATGTCACCGATATCCGTGTCAACCTGAAAAAGATGGAAAATGAACGACCACGTCGTTAACATTGTTTTTCTCTCTGTGAAATCCGCTAATCTCGTGTGATCAAGTAAGTTAACAATTGACGGTACGCGTTCAATAGAATTAGACATGTTTTAAACTCACTTCGAGCACTCTTTCATAGCTAAGACCGTCGGGATGCGAATCGTTCTTCGTAACGGTCCACATTGGCAGCTGATTGGGCGACAGCAACCCCCTGGTCGGCTTTAGCGACAAACTGATGTCCGTCCCGAAAGCCTTCAAATGTACCTCGGTTTTCCTCCCGGTACTTCTCTTGTGTATCGTGTGCAAGACGGGCACGATCTCATACGATGGCACTGGAATTTTCAACGAACATACTGTCGTACGTATATCTTCTTTCTTTTGATAATTCTCGCGTTCAAAAGAAATCATTAAATTATTATCCAACACGTCGAAGATATCGTCAGCTTTCTACGCGACGAGAGGTGTATGGAAACTTTTTGAAATCAGTCGATCTTTGAGAAATCCGATGACGCGTTAAATGATTTAATTCATCATCCTACGGTGGACAGACCCTAACAGTGTTTTTTTTTTCGACATTCAAAAAGCGACTTCTGGTAGAAATCCATTATGGTAAAGCGTATACACTTGACAGTGAAGTTGCTCTTGCGACGATGGTATCGCATAAATATTCATCGGTCAATGAATCACGACGGGAAAGAAAAATTCTTTATAACGAACACCCCAAAACACGTTCGTGGTATTGACGGTGGTCAACATCCGTCTCGGGTTCTTCTTTCGTTAATCTTTGCTCGTCGCGGAAGAAGAAGAAGCGGAAAGAAAAAAAGAAGGAAAAATGTTGCGAGGTAAGGAAGAAATCTACTACGTGGCGAAGATTATACTTCTTCACCCGTATTCTTATTTTAATTTTTCTTTCTTTCTTTCTTTCGTTTTTATACTTTATACCGTCATTACCAGACTCGTGTCCCGTGTGAAACACCGATAGCATCTCTTCCCTTGTCATATGCTCGTGAATCTGAAACAAAAATAATTTCACGTCAACGTCAGCAGCATGCTCCGACGATTTTAAGTGCATCGACACGGTCGAGGGTCAACCTGTACTCTTCGGAGGCGTTCGCGAGATTTTTTATCTAAGATTCCTAATGGATAAATTGCGTAACACCTCGAATTACACGTCGCATTGAGAAATAATACGGAGACGTTTTCAACAGCGTTATAATTTGTCGCGAAAGCGTTGAAACGTATTTTACGAGGAAAACGTTAATCGCGAATGGAATCGTGGGAATTGTAAAAAACGTAAAATTGTTCCTACGAGCGAGTATAATAATGGAGAGCGATCTTGCGAAAGTACCGGTTTCAAAGGGTCGCTACATTTACATAATCGAAGAGCGATCGCGTCACGGGCCAAGGATTGCGCGTGAAATATTATTTTTCTTTTTTTCCTTTTTTTTTGTTCGCGTACTTTCGCGAAAACGACTACTTTTCTTTTTGTCGTCATTGGCTATTGTTATTTATCATGGACCGGTACTCTTGAGTTCGTGCTTGAAACGGTCTCACATGAGTGATCCTTTATTCCTTCGTAAACATAGAATTATGGCAAAATTGAAATAACTTCGTTTATCTTACGATTCGTTCATTATGCAGTGACCTAATAAGCATCACGTGTGGTTTATCGAGATTCGTGATGAACGATCGAACGTGTAACGGGATTTTTTCCCTCTCTTTCTCTCTCTCTTTCTAAGAGTCGTTCGACCGACTTAGGAGACTAGTGTTTAGCAAGCGATCATTAGGACGACATTGATCACGAATCGACGACGCGAGGAACTTTCGACACTTCGTCGCAAGCCCCGTCCGCGTTCTGATTAAAAGACGCATGGACATCGAAGTTTTCCAATTGCGCGTCAAGGTCTGTATCTACCATTTAAAGAGACTCGCGGTACTCCGTTGTCGTCGCGTCATAGAAATCGAGCGTGCAATTAACGTTCGGCGTATCTTAGACTTCTAAGGTCGATCACTTTCACTCATTATGGTAGGGGGGTTCCGAGTGTAGACAGACAGTTCCAATTTTGTACAGTGAACGAATTAGCGAATTACCAATTTTATATCTTTTTTTATGAATCTCTTAATTATATATTTTAATTATAAACATTTTTATCTTTAATCTAGTCAGAGTTTGAAATATAATTTTTAAAAATGTTATTCTTCATTATTATATGAATCATTTGTATACAAATTATTTACAAAAAAACAATCGAGTAGTCTGTAGCAAATCTTTCCTATTAATATCAATTTCTCGTACTCGATTTTGCCTTTTAGAGTCTGTCACACTTCGTTGAATCAACCACGCGAAAAATCTGTCCGTGCATACCGAGATATAGATGTAGAAAAGCGTAAAATACGAATGTCGGAAGTAGATTACCCGTATCGCTTCCTAACGAGGAAAGCTTATGTAAGGTAATCGGTTATTGACCAGCAGTTGGCTGCTGTTATAGCTCGAGCCGATCGCTCGCGATGGGACGACGCGCGCGACCGATCGCTTCGTAAAGTACGATCATTATTACAGCCTTTTCCTTTTACGCACCGTCGAGACAATAATCGATACGTGCACGGCATGAGGAAGCGCTTTTTTAAATATTATTTAAGTCGCGAGTTCAATACCACCCGAATTTTTAGGGAAATAAATTTCGCTCTCCTTTAACGATAAATCAACGAGATAAATATACTTTGTAGAAGAGCGCTAGATCGTAGCGTGCCGTGAATTTATCTTGAAGTTAATGAGATCGTGATAATTAGCGTCCGGTAGATCGTCTTGATTTTAATTCAGCAGAGATTAACGAGCGAGATGATTTTTCGCGTTCTTTCTCGAAAAGAAGACGAAGAAATATATAATTGGACGAAATAATCAGTCCTTGAGCGTGTATACTCTTACCTTGTGGCATCGTGCAAGTGGTAGAACGGCCATGGACAGAAGGACAAGGGCGCGAATCATTTTGCGTTAAAATATTTTCGATTGGCCGCGTCACGTCGCTGAAACAGAAGGAAAAAGAGGAACGTTACATTTTTATTTGAATTTGGGTGTCTATTTTTGGTAAATATTGAAAGAAATTAAAGAAAAGAAAGAAATTAAAAGAATGGGAATTCATTCATAAGTTTTGGCTCATTTATCGATTGGTAAAGTACTACGTTCGAGTGGGCCGAGGGTCGATAAATCGATTCTCTACCATTCGAGAGCGTGGCGATGAACGCGGGCGTAGAAAAAAATACTCCTACGTTGTATAATTCTCATTACACCCGGTATGCATATAAATTATACACGAGCACACACCGTTACCTAATTTTTAACCCATGATGCTATCCGATCATCTCGTAGAACAATATATTTATCATTATCGGACGTGTCATTGACACGAGGGCATTCCTCGAATATCGAGCTGTCAAAAAACGGAAGGTCGAACAAAGTGACGACGACAGGTTGAATGTATCGTAAAGAGTTTTAGAATTGATTCTGAAATTTCAAGGCCAAGAAATCGTTTTTGTTTCTACGTTCCTTTCTTTCGATTTATTAAAACGTCGACCTTTCAAGCGTAACGTTCGCGATCTTCCTTTCGACGATAAATTGATTCGAGTGCGTGTATCGCGAACGATAATAATTTTTTTTTTTAGAAAGGGTTCAATTCGAAGCGCACGAAAGGTGAAACCGAGCGAGCGCCGCCAAGGAAGAGAAAGAAGAGAGTCATTGTTCTAATACAATTCTAAACTCTATTCGTTGAAGTAATACGTTCGACCTTCCGCGACGAAAGGAAAGTCGCGTTTCATGGCTTATCGAGGCCATCGCGAGAACCTGAACTCCCACGAACGATGGGTCACGCGAGTCTCGGACCCATTGTACGTAAACTTTTGCAAATTCTTTTACCTGCCTCAGCGAAAGTCATTCATGTGATCGCGAATGAAGAGACGAAAAGAGGAAGAGGAAACATTTCCGCAAAATTAACACGATTATTCAGGAATATTTCTTTTTATATGAAAAAATAATCTTTTCTCTATTTGTTACATAATGTTTCTATAAAAAAAAACCAAGTGGCTACAAAAATCTGGCGCAATACGTCTACGAAGCTTTGGAAACCTTAGGGCGTGACGAATTCGTTACTCTCGATTCTGGCAAAAACCGTTTCCGGTTTCGCGAACGAGTGTGTGAAATCTCCAACAAATGCGATCACCTCGATGGTTGCGTGCCGATAACCGTTTCTTTATCGCTTATCGAACAACATTGTTAATTATCCCTCCGACGTAATAGCATGTTGTAAAAGCCGGCACTTTGACTCGTGCATTTCGACGAGAAGGGTAAGCAGAAGAGGACTAATGTAAGTGAGACGGGTAAAGGGCAACTGGTTTCATCGTCGTTGCAGTCAAGGAGAGAGACGAGACGGAACGTGAGCCGATTGCGAAAAGTAATTCTTCGTTTTCCCTCGGTGATGGAAAAGCGAGTGGCAAGGCAGAGAGATTCCATAATGAACTCCATCTTGATGGGAGGGGGAGGGGAGTGGGGAGAGTAACGAAAAAGTTGATTTATTTGGATAAATATTTTTGTCCGCCCGAAGTTCGTGAACGTCTACGAAATCTGGGTCAAGAGGATCTCCGTTATCCGTGCTATTTATTATTAATACAAAATACCGTATCTACGTACGTATAATTAATACCCCACGACGACAGGTTAATATTATCACCGCCTGCCATTTACCTTCGTAATCATCTTATTAATGTCGATAGACGTCCGTCGATCGGAGAAGATCTAACGCACGCCCAGCGAGATCTATACCTACTTGAAAAATCAACGGAAGCCATTTTTCATGGTTTAACGGCGCAAGTGATATTCTATAATTTTACCATCTCATACATTCATTAATAACGCTAGCGGATTCCAACGTGGTCACGAGCTTGTTATTAATTTTACAACGTTTACCGGATAAAGTCATGCGTCCGACAGCGCGTGAGTTGTTGTTTTATTTATTTATGTCAAGACGTTAGAAGCATCTTCAACCCGTTCCTATGTTTGGTACAATCGACCTGATTTTTTCCTGCACAATCGTTGACCCGATCTTTCGTGACGATAAAGTCGCCATATCGGGCGCGTATCTCAATTTTCTTTCGATCGTTGCGAAAATTGTTCACTTCGCGATGACCGGAGAATCGAGGCCGGACCAAATTTGTAGCGAACTCGTTTTGCACGGGAGATGCGCAAAGTTAATAAGCGAACGGGATTACAGCCTTTGACTTTTACGATCGTGTCAGGCACGGTAGCGAACGTCTTCTTGCTTTTAAGAAAAGAGAGAAGAGGAATCTCGATCGAAGTGACCATCTTCGTGAGAATCCAACGACATGCCGCGTCTGTGTTAGGTGCGAACGATGCGAGTCATGAAAGCAAAGTTGCGGAAACGTTCTCTTGAAAAAGGAAAACCATTGCCGCGACGGGTTGTTGTTTCGCTTTCGTTCCTCCTTTTACAAAAGAAGAGTAGAAGAAAAAAGTTCTATCACAATCGTGGTGTAACTTGGAAACTCCGATCTCGAAACTTTCCTCGAATCGAAATGCGTGTTTGGCCGAGTGGAAAGTGACCGCATGAAAATTGACGGTTGAAAGTTCATTTTTAATAAATAAGACCGATCATAAATGGGTATAAAAACACCGATAAGGAATATTTGGAATTTCTCGAATATGAGAATCATACAAAAATTTGTCACATCGTATATCGGACTTTTTTTTCAAGCGTCACTCACCAGGCGGTCTCTCAAATAAAACGTGTATTTAGCTTCTTTCAAGGTTAGTCACAGTGATTATATATTTTTTTTTATCGTATCTCTCTTTCTCTTTCTCTGTCACGCACTCTCAACATTTTTGTACTACCCAGTCCTGGTGGCACCGTCCTGCATTAAGCGGATCCGATCGGACGCTATAAAAGCGGATATCGAGCGATCCTGAATGAAAACGGAGACAAATCAAGGACAACATTATCTCTCGCGAGATCGAACGACGTCGAAAGAGATGTAATCTCATAGCCGGCATACATATGTTAAATATATATGTGTGTGTGTGTACCTATGTACGTAAAAGGGAAGAAAAAGGGAAGAAAAAGAAAAAAGAAAGAACATGCGACATGATTCGGTATCAATCAAGGTGATCGATCGATCATTCTTATTTAACCGGTAAAAAGCTATACATGTACCTACTCGAGAGAATAAATTCCAAAAATTTTTGAAAAATCACGCAACAAGCCGAACCCGTTTTCTCGAGTTTTCATAGCGTACCTACGTTTACTTTAATGTTCATTCTAGTATTTACATTAACTACGTTGCTTCGGAACGTGGCAACGTGTAAACGATAGTCAGGGTCATTCTCGAGGATCGCATAGTGAGTATACGTGTAATAAGTGCATAATGCATCGTTTGATTTGCTTGTTTCCTTAAGATACGATATGTCTGTTACGCGTTGCAACGATTTATTCGCGCTTCGTCCGTTATAACGATCGCATTATTTTATTTCACGTTATTATTACCACTCGTGTGTACATATATAGTAATATACATGTCAGTGGTCGCACAGACATACTGTTACCTACGTGTCTCGTGGCGTATACCTTCAAGGCTAAATTTCACGTCTCAACGTTTACGCTTTTATCTCCGCTCGATTCACATTCGATTATTATAACACCGGTGCTATGTTATTCACGAAATGCGACGGGATATGACTCCTGCACGATCGTTCCAAATTCCTTCGCGGAGATCCGGTTAGGGCTTGCCTTCGATAAATTCAGTTCTTTCTGTAGGATAAATAGTTTCAAGAAAGAGAGAGAAAGAGAGAGAGAGAGAGAGAGAGAAAACAATACAAAAATTCGTAGTCACCGATAAACATACGAAACCAATAAAGATTTCTCTCACGTTTTACGTTTCGGTATTTCACGACGGATGATCGATAAGCGGTATTCTCACGTTAGAATTCAGGGTCAGAAAAAAGATGATCTTTCTTCTCGATCTCGATCATTCCTCCCGTCTCATGGCATTCCGTTTCAGGGCCACGTCATTGGTGTAACGCGTCCTCGTTCAACTGCCAACGTTCATCGTCAATTATTCATCCGACAATGAGCCACGGCGGTCTCGATGAAGGTCCCGATACGATTCCAGACTTATCCTTAAATGTTCTTTAAGTTTATGCCTCTCCGATGAAGAATGCCAAACTTCTGTACGCGTTTATCAAACATAGTTTTCCTTTTTTCCTTTTACGTCAAAGCTAACGATCAATGCGGAAGAGAACTTATCCATAAAATTTTATTTACAAATCAAAGAACTTCGTTATTTTCTGAACGATTCATTTTTCAGATTCCCGCCTATGAACGCTCGACGTTGTATGTTCTCAAGGAGAGCCCGGAAATCGTTTCGACCATGGAAATGTCGCGCTGTCCAACTGTGTAACTTCGACTCGACCAACCAGTCACGAGATTCTGATTGACGACCCCGACGACGATCGGACACGGCGTTCCCTTGTGCCGAGTGATCGTATCTGATCATAGCTTGCAGTCGCAAGATCATATATTGCGTGATCGTGAATGCACATTGCTCGATAGGCGTGGATCGCTGCATGCTTGTCGTCGTAGGTAGGATTCTTATTTAAAATGAGATTTTCGCGAGAATAAAGGTAATCCTTTTATATAAGTAGGTATAATAATCGCAATTAAAAGCGTGTAATTAAAAGAATTGCGTGAGAACGTGTAATTTTCATTTGGAGATTTCGACGCGTGGTAAGAAAGATCACCGAAGATCTTTCGGTTCACGGTATACGTCAGCATTTAATTTCTGGATATTTATATTTCTTTTATATATGTTTTTTTTTAATAATAGAACTTGATTCGTATTAAAAAAAAGTTATGTGCTTATGAACTGTAGTGCCGTCGCGTTTGTCCTCACGACGCTGAGAACATTCTCTTTTAACGAGCACTGATCTTTATGCTTCTTACCGAAAGAAAAAGACGAGAAGAGGAAAGAGAGAATTTCATAGGATCGTCACCATAATCGATGACTAACATTCGCGAGACTTAACCTTTAAGACTGAGTATAAAAATTGCTCGATGACGTTTCCGCGAGGATAAACGATTCTTTCTTCCAAATATCTTCTTTAATCGATTCCTACGTAGAGATGTCATTTACCGAGGTCGTTATTCTCGTGACAGCGAGGAAAGAAATTTCGTGTAGAGATCGCGTACGGAGATAAGGGAATTCACCTTGTAAAAAATGTTTTCCTCTTCCTAGTGGCACGCTTTATGAATTTTTATCTTTGACGATCTTCGCCACGTCGCCTCAACCGTTTGGTCTTTTAAAACCTGAATTTCCAGCATAGATAACCCCGTCTCTCTTTCTCTTTTCCGTAGTCGTCTAATTCGTGAAAACAAGATTCCACATGTCACGCACGTGTGTTTTCATTATAACAAATGCTCCAAACGGTAGCTGCCGTCTATATTAAACTTAGAAATGAGATGCAAGCAGTCTTATTAGTGACACGCTTTGAAATTCTATGTTTCATCAGAAGTTTACAACCTTATCCAATAAATCTGTATTAGAGTCGATTTTAATACCAAAGTGCAACGGGTAAGGATGTCCCGCGATGACGTCAAGATTTGACACAGGAGACAAGAGATTTCGAGGAGGTGCTGGAATGGTCAATGGATCTTGTCCTTTCTTCCTACGGTAATTTGCAAATCCCATTGGAACCGGTTCGTTAAAGCCTCTCTCTTTCTCTCTGTCAATTTTTCGCGAAACACGTTAATTTTGTGAATTCGTTTTATGATCGTCTGGCTTCTCGAGGGATCGATCGGGTCATCGGGGTCGTGACCGGTTCGTTGAAAGACGTTCGTGAAAAATATAAAAGTGCTAGACGAAGGACAAGGCTGAGTTCTTCGTTGTTAGTCATAAAAGATAACGTTAAAAATATCATTTACACGATTAATCTTCCTTCGGTTTCCTTTCTTCGCTGGAATATGTTTTGACGATACGATCGCGAAAAAAAGGTAGAGAATCGAGCGAAAGTTTCCTTCGAGACGAAGAGTTTGCGGCTTTTAAAATAAATAGCTTATTTTGTTCGATCGATCGAAGATCCTCCAGACCGGTCGTCGCCGTTCCGTGGAAAAATACGTAGCTTCGAAAACGTCTCCGCGAAGTCTCGAGACCGTTTGTTTAGACCAACGACACTTTTTCGTTACGTCCTACGTTCAATAAGACATTTATCATGATCGGTGTGAAATTATTAAAATTTCATGCCGAGTCGGAGGAGAACGTGGTAAACAACGTGGCAGGAAATACCGCTCGGGGAGAGAAAGAAACGCTTCCGGCGAAGAACAAACGAAATTTGCTTTTGTTAAGCCGCCCTCGTTTGTACATAGATACGTAGACGGGTATACAGTCGGCTGAAAATTCGCTATCTTCGATCTCCGGGACTTTTTCGAGCATACCACTCGATTCGAGAGCGTGCGACCAGTTCTCACGCGTATTACCGGAGAAAGGTCGTCGCCGATTGGCGAACGAGCGGGCAGATTTCAAAGATTACGCGCCATTAGCCTTCGCTCGATTAGATAATGATTTCTATACGTTTACGACGTCTATCTCTCTTTCTCTTTCACGTATAAACTTGGGACTCTTACAACATCCACTTCCGCGTCTCCCAACTCGTCTTTTTTGCTCGCCGCTAATTTCTACGGGAATAAAAAGCAGTTTTTGTCGTAATTAAGCCGGCACGTCGATCGTTACATCGAAAGGAACGAGGGCCCATCGTTTTACGATCCGTCCGATCCTAACAGATACGAAATTTCTAAGCCCATTACCACCATTTTATATATTTATAACTCCTTCATCGCGAATCTACTTCCACGTCGAACGAGCTTTCCACGAGTTGACTGCCTTGAACGCGCCATGATCGCGAATCGATTCGATCGAAAGGATCGATCGAGCGAGAATACTCGCGATTATTACACCTCGCATGAGGTATGGGTACATACAAGCTCGCTAATCACCCGTCTTTCTTTATTTGTCTTCGTCCCACGAGTTTTAGACTAATCAATTTACATTCGACTCTTGGCGAGAAAGGAGCCTGGACAAAATCGTTCTAGGAAACCGTATTTGTTTTCACATATGTACGAGTTCTACGAACCGAACGATTGTAAATCACTCGAAGTAAAATAAAAGATACACGGACGTTGTATTATATATATATTTACAGGAGTTGAAAAACATCGTGTATAAATATCGCGAGATTTTTTACGAGAAATTTCAAATGAACATTTTGAAGGCGTTTTTGCCATTTCGAATTTACCTTGATTAACCAAAAAGACTCGGCCAAGGATGACACTCTCGTCGTGCCTTCGCCTTTTTTTTTTTTTTTTT
>JAIFRP010000038.1:3608020-3621533 GCA_032403825.1 Odynerus spinipes | reverse complement strand
TCTCTCTCTCTCTCTCTCTCTTTCTGCCTCTCTTTCCCTCCGTCTATCCGTTTCTATCTCGTTCACTTGCTCACTCTTTCATACGAACTCTCGCACGCTCGGTTCTTTGCTCCTGTCTCGCGAGAGGGAAAGTATTTTATAGCACGCTTGGCTTGGCAAGAGAAAGGGGACACGGTTCGCTCCTAATTTCTGTTTTAACTCGCTACGAACCTATATATCGTTGCCCGGCGTGTAACTCGATGCCACGTTCTCGAGTCCGTACCGCTCGAGACCACGAGCCGGACAACGGAGTTTACGATATGGTATAGTCGAGTAGCTACCGCTCGACCCGGTACAGGATTCCTCGTTTGTCATTCCTATGCGCCTATTTTTTTTCTTTCCTACATCGTACGTGTCGGAAATGAAAGACTGCTCAAACGATTCGATATTATACCGTTCGTGCCTTTTTGTTGCCAGCCTTTTAAATCGCTTCCTGAATGAAATTTAGCTAATTTCTCGAATCGACTAGGTCGAGTAATTAGACGCGACCCGATTAGAGAAAGCTTCGAAATAACTCCTCGTAGTTCTTCTCCGTCTGCCTCCGGATGAAAGAACGCTCGCGATCGAAACGAGGACAAGAAGATACCTGCGTCGTTCTTGAAAGGTTCCATCCAAGAAAATATGAACGACCGGAGGAAGAAGAGAAGAAAGTTTTCTGACGGAGGAAGACGATTTCGTAATAGCTCCCGTGCGAAAAAAAAAATTAGCCCGAGGCGCGAACGATTTTACCAGAAATTCGACCGGAGGATCCCGAAAAACAAGAGCCAACTAAACTGGCTTCGAAGCGAACGTAGATTCGTCGAAAAAATCTTTTTTTCTATTACTCCCTAGATTTCAGATCTCTCGATCCTGAAATTCGACATATTTCCGTTTTTCTTACACATCCGGCGCGTCATGTATGTAGATATACCGAGCCCGATGGTGGTTTTGCGTTAATTGCAAAAGTGAAAGTGCACCTCGCTCCTCGACGTTAGACCGAAGTTATACGCGAATTAAAAAAGAAATCTTCCGCTCGTCTTCTTTCTACTCGATTTTACGTAACCGATCTTGATATCGTTGTTTTTTTACTTTTCTGTTATTCCACGAACCACGAGACCGATCGGGATTTGCATTTTCGTTATTTTTACGATGCGAAATCATCGATTCGAATCTATATAGTTAAACTGCCTTCATTTTGACGATCAATTAATCAATAATAAATTACGATGCCTTCGGGAAGTAATGCACTTCGCGATATACGATAAAACATTACGTAAACGATCATTTGCGAGACAAGATCGCGTAGGATAAATTCATAAACTGTTTTTGTCCACGAAGCAAAGTATTACTCGATACTTTTTCTCTTGTTTTACGTACGATCGTGAAACGCTCGCGATCCACGAGCGGAAACCTTGAAGGAGCGAGACCCTTTTACTCTCGGCGAGCAGCCGTGATCCTTTTATCGAAACGATCCTACGAGAATTATCGAAAGGACGGGAGGAAAACGTTTTGTTCGACAGTTGCGCCAAAAAAAGAAGACCCGAATGGAGCGGAGTAAGGGCCAACGAGTAAACGTAAACAAATAACATTCAATGTTACGGATTTCGCTTAGGGAACAGGTCAGTAGTTCGCATAACGTCGAGCGAGCTGGAAGTCGAGCGAAGCAGCGATTTTCCATCTTCCAGTTTACATTTACGTCAGGTACATTTGCACAACGATATCTCCTTATTTATTTACTTGTACGTTAATTAAATGGTTAATAGGAAATTTAGATTTTTGTTAAGTATTATTTTTTTAAGTTATAGATTCGACGAGAAAACATTTTCCTTACCGTTCTCATTTCTTTCGAACGTGCCATTCTCTTTCTTTCCCACCCACACACACAGACACACGAACACAAAACACACTTATCGCAGTGACCAAAGGCTAGAGAGACACGACAACAGAGCCGATGCCCTTTTTACCACGCTTTCCTATTCCTATCGAAACCGAATCGGTTTACCGCTCGAACTCGTAACGTTTCACAATTAAAAAGAAATAAAAAAAAAATACAGAAGAAAGAAAAATAGACAAATTTTAACGCAGTCACGACTTTCCCTATTTTCTTAGCGTGAATCATCCGTTTCATTCACCATCGTCCAGACTAAAAGGATGATTCGATGACTGATTAATGTGCTCGAATTAATCATGGCGCGTGACGAAGCGACGTCGTTGACTTCTGGAAGATGAAACGACTGAAAAAAATTCGCGCGAGTGTATTTTTGTTAGCACGCGAATCACCCTCTTATCTTTTCTCTTTCTTGACACACGAGAAAATTAAACGATGGAAAAAACTGCGAACGGAAGTGCCGATCTTTTGATCGCTTCTTCGTTATCTCCTTCTTACCTCCTTGTTTTCGATAACTTGAATAAGGTAACGGTACCGTGGTAGACTGACGTAGCGCAAGACGGTTCATGCACTTTAATCCTATAAAGAAGGAATAAATTATTATAAAGTCAACACGATGTTTCACCGTTTCTTTGTATCTTCTTCCGAAAGTTCAGTTTCACTTGCGATTCCTAGTTTGGATGAAAAAAGAGTAGAGAGAAAGAAAATTCGCGTTTCCTTTATCACAAACATTGCGTTCTCTTTAAAAAAAAAAAATTAAAAAAAGAATTAAACGGTATCATTTTTATGAACAAATTTTAGTTATCAGCAAAATTTGATCAAAATACTTGTAAACTATCGAACATGTGTTTTTCATGACCGACAACTCGCATCGATACTAGAACGATAAGATCAACGGCAATAGTTCGCGGACAGCATCGAGTGAAACATAAATAATTAATAACGACAACAACAACAATAGTCTTAACGGTTATGAAGGTGGTAAGGAAGGATCGGTAATTATTGTGTAACTATCCGGTTAGACGGCGGACCGCTCGGAAAAGTATACCTTTCACGGAGTGCATAACGGGGACCGTGACTGCTCGCTCCTTGCCTTTGCATTGTCCAAAACCTTGGCCAATTTTAATCTCGAGTTCGATCGTGATCCGGTTCATATAATAACATACATATATCCTGTCTTATGGGTTGCGTGTAACTGTTCTTGAAGAATTTTTACAGGATCACAGGATCGTGGCCATTGCATGTAACAATATACAAGTGTTTGTATGTTTGTTTTTTTGTTTACAAGATATTCTTGAATAATTTGTAAACGATCGTTAGCACCACCCTAATGTACAAACTTATAAGAACTTTCCTTAATTTAACTTTTTTTTTTTTCAATTATCATGAAGCAATCGATCACTACGCTCATCCGCGAAATAATCGAAAGCATAAGATTCTCCTAAGATACTCGTTTTCACGTTTACAATATTATATTACCAGCTATAGCTGGTAATATGGGAAATCGCGTATCGTTCGGTTGATTCCCAATGAACCCGACTTCGCCGGGGGAGAATTATCGAAAGGTCACGCTCGCTCTCGCAACACTTTTACTTCTGCTCGGTAGTGCGAACGCTCGCTTTTAACTACCATCTCCTCTGCTCCGTCGTCGATCGGTATGAAATCGGTAGGAAATTTTGGATTTTTCGTACGCCGACGTTTCTAATCTTTGTCTCTTAGCGGAGATTATTATTATACACCGATTCTCACGTACTATAATGATCGCGAGCGATCATTATCGTTATGACATTCGGCTGGATTTGTCTTTATAGAAAGTAGAAAGTTCCTGACTTTGCGTAATGTCCGATTCAGCGTAATTTGTACGTGCAGCTTTAAAAAAACGGAAAAAGAACAAGAAAAACAGATCTATTTCGTTCTTCAAATATCGTCTGCTTTCACTCCTCGCGGATCTCTATGATCATCCGTGACATTTGCGATCGGGTACGATACCTGGAGATTAGGATATCGAGGATAGGTATGTTTCCACTTTGATCTCTCTCTTTTTTGTGTTGTGTTTTTATCTAGAAGTAGCTGTATTGGCTTTGAATATTTCATTACACGTATTAATTCATTAATAATAATTAATTAACAATTATAATAATAATAGTTGACATATAATACAATCAGGGTAATAATTAATAAGAAACTAATCGTCTTTGCTTTCTGTGACAGCTGCCTCCATGCCTTATAATCCCTAGCAATCCTACAGAGTTCGTACGTGTGTTACACATTTTTTTTTGTTCTTACGTTTTTTACTCTTTTTTTGTTCACCTTTGCTTGTTTCTTTGAATCTTTTCGTTACGAAGGAATTCGGTATATAAACTGTTTGTGCCTCATGTTTGTGTGTGTGTGTATATATATACATATATATATATATACGTGTTGCACATGATGCCGCTTTCAATGCTAATATATGTTCACCTCCTATTATATCTTCGATCTTTACATCTTTTAAAGTTAATCATCTACGTCTAAAAATTGACAAATCATCAATGCGTGTGTTAAGTATATAAACCCCTTTTGCGAAATTATAGTCGATTATATAAAAGAATAATGAATAATGAAATTGTGCAGAAAGAAAATTCTCGTACATCGAAAAGCTTATGCGCGAAGAGCAAGTTGTAAATCATTGCTGGTTTTTCCTTTGTAAATTATTTTCGCTTATGTAGCCGTAGATAAAAAGGACTATCACGGTCCGTCAAATCAAATCGTTCATTAGCCTATATACGTATAATGTATCTCGAAACGAGCCAATGCCCGATATATGTTAAACATTGAAAATGTAATTAGACATTCATGAAGAAATTCGATAGATAACACCGATCTATGTCGAAGCCTACAGTCTAAGATGTAAGAAGCTAAAATTTCTTCTATTGCGTATAGGCAATTATATGTATATGTGCATGCATTCTAAAACGTGTATACTTCTGCATCTGGATCACGGTAAGAGAAACATTTTCGTTATATTATCAACATTTATACGTAGCGCAGATAAGTATTGATGTTCTTGCATTATATGTATTCGCTAATGAACAAAGCTTTCGATCGTGTATGATATCGTTTGTAAGACGTATTACAATATGCGATCGATGTTCTTGTTTAAAACGCGATTCGATACTTCAGCACATCGTGTATAGACGTTTCAGCGATAACGCGCGTGATTCTTGCATGATCCAAATTTTCAGTAAAATTATTCAAGGTCCGATATATAAACTCGTGTACGACCGTACTCGGCTTGGAGGAATATGGCTGGTACACGTAATATATAATATCTAAATTACGAAAATGAAAGAAATTTAAAATATCAAAAACGTTCTCGAAACGATCACTAATATCGATAAATTGATAAGTTACTGATAATAATTAGAAATAGAATAAAATGCGATTATCCTCAGTATCGAGATGCTTGTTCTACGCTAAGCCGGCGATTTGTTACCATTGTAAGCTTGTGTTGTTATTAGATTAATTTAGCGGATCAACCTCAACGTAGTCGTAGATGAAAGGTGACTGCGTGGCTGCACCTTCTGTTAACATTTCAGCCGAGGTCAATCCAATTGTTGGGCTATGCCATGCATCGATATCGGTCCCCCCAATGTCTAGGCCAAGTCGTAAGTTAGCTGGAGTGTTACCAATTACAAAGTGATCTTCTGTTAAAGGCAAAGCGTCTTTCAACAAAAGCCTATAAAAAAAAGAATGTTACAGTGATGTGTCCATCTTTACATTTTGTACTAGAAATTCTTGCAGGAATGTAACAGATACGTAAAACAATGCAGAATTTGTTCCCTACCAAATACTTTCATCAGCGACAACGTGAACTTTGGGTACGGGGAATCCATTAAATGGCGAAGCAACAGGCAACGTATAGGCACCCATATTTTCGAAAATTATCCAATCTCCAAGATCCATTTCGTGCAACAAGGTATTTTCGACAACTTGATCCAAACCATCGCAGGTTGGTCCCCAAATACTTGAGGGAATCATTTTTCCGCAACCGCTCTGTTGTGAGAAATATTACACAGTTATTAATACATATTTTATATAGCGTTTAAATATCTCACGAGTGCAAAGAGATTCTTACCTTGAGGGGAAGGGGTGTCACATGTTGATGATCATATAATAAACAATTGAAAGAGCCATAAACGCCATCATTGATATAATACATATTGTGCGTGATTGCATTTGGAGAATTTTCATTGCCACGTACTGAACGTTTGCTGTGGATACTAGTGGCGAGTGTAAATGCGGACGCGACATAGAAACGACCGGGTTCGGCAATTACGTGTACGGCATCAGCTAAAATTTGTTTACATACAATAAGTTTCTAAAGATCATTCAGAGGTGTATTAAAATGTGAACGTTTACTTACTGTTGAAGTATTCGTCAAGAGCTTTGTTAATGACGTCAGCGATTTTGTCAATGCTACTTCCTTTACTTCCTGGGTAACCACCACCGATGTCTAACAAGTATGGCTTGAATCCAAGATCATCCGCCATGTCAAATAATATTCTTGCATGATGAATAGCTCGTTGGTATACGGGTGGATCTTGACATCCTGATCCAACGTGGAAGCTTATGCCAACCACGTCTAATCCTAATATTCTTGCAAGGCGTAAAAGACCAGGAGCTTCGTGGGTTGGATCGCAACCAAATTTCATACCGAGTTGACACTGAGCTACTTCCGCGTCGCATCGAATTCTAATGACGACCTGTGAACAAATTTTTTAATTATATATTTCACAGAATAAGAAATAGGAATAAAAATGTTAAATAACAATTACCTTAGCCGTCGGGAAAAGCTTTTTAATTTTGTGTAATTCACTCTCATTGTCTACTGTCATTGTATCAACTCCCATAGCAGCAGCATGACGAATATGCGAAGCAGGTTTTGCAGGATTAGCGAATATAATTTTAGATGGATCTACGCCAACACTTAGAACTTTATTAATTTCACTCTGGAAAGTAAGAATTTAATAAGTTAATATTTTGTATACAAAGTCATATATATCTATACATAAAAAGTGATCATGACTACCTTAGAAGCACAGTCAAATCCAATACCAAGGGCAGCCAAGACTTCGATTACAATTAAATTATCATTACACTTGACAGCTAAAATTTAAAAATAAAAATTTTTTTAGTACAAATTGAGGTAATCACAAAAGAGATGGAAAGATAAATAATTAAATTGCAGAAATATTAATTTACCATAATATGGATCAACACGTGGCATTTTTTCTTTCCAGATTTGATGTTTTTGCACAATATCTCCAATATCAAGTACATAGAAAGCTTCTTCTTGCAATCCGCTCATTGCAATATCTTTGATGACGGTCATGACGTTTGAGTCATTGTCCATCACATGGATGCGTTCGTCCAAATTTGTTACCTTCATGTTGAATGACTTTATTTGAAGACTTAAATGGTACTCTGTAGGAGCTAGGCAGCAAACTATACAAAAAAATATTTACACCAATTAGCAAGCGTAAGAATATAGTCGTTACCTTCTAAGTAGGAAATACATACGAGGCAGCTGTCAACAAGAATTGGATGAGTCGTGGGGAGGCGGGTTAAGACAAGATCACTGTGGGGGTGCTAGCAAAGCCACGGGGGCTCTGCGTTCAGGGCCAACTTCCAGTTGCCGCTGTTGGATGCACACCCACTAGTAGACTGGCTGACCAGCCTATCACCAAGAGAATCCTGCAAATATAAAAATGTTTCTTAGTTCTCGAGTAAAAATATTTTATCTTATCACATTTTTTTATCAATGACAGATTATTAAGATATGACCAATCACATTTAAAACTTGCCAGAATTAGATCAGTATAGAAAGGAATATTGATAGGGTCAAGAAATATTCTTGTATATAGGAAGAAAATAAGATTGTAATTAAATTTGTGAGAAGCATTACATCCTACCTGAGTGTGGAGCGTAATTCTCGTGCTTTGTATATCACACATACACTAAAAAGAACCCACGAAAATAGAAATACGTGCTTTCTTAGGTTAGATTGATTATATTGTATATTAATAATTAATAAGACAAAAAGGTGAAGTTAACAAAACTGTTACACAGAGCAAGCTGACTTGTAAACTCGCGAAAATTCTGAAGAGTACTGAATCAGAATGAACTATTTGGGCCACTATTTATACGTCTAAGATAAGTATTATCAGGCAGTCTCCGTGTGGTTCCACGACTACTTTGTATAGAATAAATCTTATCTGACGGCTAAGAGGTACATGGTCCAGAGAACTTCGATCAGAAGTGGGGGCAATATGCACACGCCACTCAGAAGCCAACTCCATTGGGGGCAGGGAAATACCATCTTTGATAAAGTGTATTCTTATTGGATTAATATCTATTATCAATACCATTGAAGTCAATAGATAGACTTATACGAATACTATCATAATATTATTATTGAGAAACTCTGATATTTAGTCTTTGAAAAATAATATTTAAAAAACTCATATTGTATATATATATAGGTGTATACATATATATGTATGTTTGTGACTAATAAATAACATATATATGTGTGTGCATGTGTGTATATAAAATTGGTTATCTTTTCATCATTTCATAGAATGAGTTCATCTTTAAAGATAAAAAATAGAAGTATCTGTATGATGTAACATACCTCTTTAGCTATACTTCTCAATATGAAGGATACATTTAACTTAATACTGTAATTTTTTGGTATTGCCTCATATTACATTAGAAAATACATTTTCAACAATATATTGTCATTTATGAATTTCTTGAAAATTTATTCATATGTTTAATGTTAGCTTTGAAAGTTTTAAACGTCACAATAATTCTTTGAACAAGATCATTTAGTTAATACAGGAATGGTCTTACTAGTTTGAAGAGGAAATACTGGAGTAAATTAGATACTGCCAGATCGAGGAAAGTCAAAGATCCATATGCAGCTGTTCTACAAATGTCATCTTATCAAGATGCAAATATATATTAAGAGTTTTATCATTAGACAGATATGTACAATTTAGCACAAAGAATAATAGCCTCTAGGTTATATATCGGAGTAAAAGAAGTAAACCCAATTATTAATATATCCATCAAATTTTTTAAATGCAATGTCATGCATTCCTTCTTCTAGAATTTGGAATATTTTACTCCTAAAAAAAGAATCAGCCATTTGGAACAAGTTTTTTTTATAGCCCAAAGATCATAGCAAGTTTGTAGGCTTTTACTTAACGGCAAAAACCTTTCTTTTACATAGATAAATCAAAATCTATAGCGCGAAGAAATATCTGCAAATGAAGCTATTACTCGAGTGAGAACGAATGACTGGTGAAATATGATACGGCTGAATGGTTGGAATTTGAGAAGTACATATAATTTCTATCTTCAAGATTAAACACTTGTGACCTTTATTGACACAAGAACAGTATGGCACACGAATTTCTTTAATATGCTAAGATAAGGACGCATGTGATATGAATCATCTCTCATTAAAGATATTGCACATTTGACGTACATCCTTGACGTAATAATGTAACGTATGGAAAAAATCTTTTTCAAGGTGGAACGATACGTACCTTAACGAACGATCGCCACCCAGCGGGTCGGCACTCGGTTATTGACGGAATGATGGAAGTTTTCGGTGACTGGATCCCAAAAATCAGTCAGATCGTTCGACAAAAATTGGAGCTTCGTTCGTGTGGCGACCAGTGCTTGTAGTATTCTATCGCGAGCAACTTTCCGCAAGAAATATCGAGACCAAACATTCGTTTCAACGTTCGTAACAGCTTACGCGTTACGAACGAACATTCTACGATTAATCGGATATTATTTAAGCAACTTCCTCTATTTCGTAGAAATCGAAAGACGTGACGAACTCGCGGAACACCGTCCAACCGACACACACCACCAACCGAGAGCTCTTGAAAGGGTTCGCAAAGCCATCGTGCAGAAATGCATTCGATTAATCGTATCGACTATTTCGAGATTTATATCTCGATACGTTCTTCGATGGTGCATACTTTTTTCAATTAACCAATCACCTTTTCGTAATGTCATAGAATGGAACCAATCGTATTTCTTTTATATTTGATCGACATTTCGTATTTTAGTATAAATGAGAAAAAAGCAGATTTACTAAAATATTTCATAAATTCAAACTCTGAGGAGTTTCGATACAAGATGTAATTTATTAAAATTGAAATCTTTTATTTTTGGCCTATACATTAATAAACTATTTATTTAGAAATTGATACAAGCAGGTTTTACATTTTGCTTTATTCTATAAAAAGTATTTCTTATATTTGTGACACATATATCTGTAAGAAGAACGATAAATCACTTAAAGCTTGTATCTTACTTTGCTTTTATGGGAGCCATGGGAGGAGAGATGTATCTTGTGATTATTCTTACTATCATCGCGATACTGAAACAATAATAAAATCTTTGTAATCTCTTTGCTTTGTTAACAATTTACTTTTATCGCTTATATCATAGCATACCTCATGACTGTAACGATTCCAGCTGGCATTTTTCCAGTGTTATAAAAGCGATAACCCATCAGACCTCCAAGAGCTGTGCTCGTACCTAACAAAAGTCCAATATTGTTAGGATCCCGAGACGTTTGGTAAGCGCCGTAACCCAGGACTGACCCAAAGAGTAGTCCAGCGGCAAGGGAAGGAACAGAATCTTAAAATAGTAAGTACAAGAACAAAGTAAACATTATTTAGTTCATATTACTAGTTAGCTGTAGTAGTAGACAATTCATGTAATATCGTTTTTCATATCACAGAGTCTTCCTGCAACGAGACAGAAGTTATGTTTTTTTTTGTAAACCCATTTAACGTAACATCGACGCAAGAATTTTCGTAACAAAGCATATAAGATATAAAGAAACTTACTTGATTTTACATAACCCAAAATTCCACCACCGGCTACAGCCGCAGCGTACGCAAAAGCTGCTATATCAATCGGCATTTTCCTTAATCAAACTGCGTCACAATATTGAGAGAACACTCGTACTCGAAGTGATCGTCTTCGAATGATAATACCAAATATCAACGAACGCTGATAATGATTATAATACGTGCGATCGCTTTTTGCTTATCACAGTTAATGTCGCGGATCAACAATTTTACAGTTTTGCAAAGTGTCTATTCATTTATTACAGGTGTTTTGAATTCTCAATTATATTTAATGATCCGGTAATGTTGCGGCTCATAACAGAACACAACGTGGTTTCATACGTCAAACCGATCGGTGAACACACTTACCTATTTCTCCTATCCACCAATCAGATTCTCCGCGAAAAGTATTCTACGAAATACGAAGTTTCAGCGGGCTTGCGCAACGATGTTTTCTGCAATTTTATAATTGTCACTTTTATCATTTTTAATATAATGATATACAAAAATTTAACTCGATTATAACGAGATCTTTCTTGTCTTCAAACATTTCCAGATAACACTTACGGTATTCTGTTCAGAAAGATATTTTTATTTCTAAATGAACGAAGACGAGGCGATGATTCATTTTTAAAAGTTTCCCGTTATTTCGATGAAAATCGATGTTTTACAAAAAATCAATGTTCGTGAATATTTTTGAACGAACAGGTATTTCAAAGCGGTCGAAGTTATTCCACTTGTTACATTTCTTTTTCTGCCGTCCCCTTTCACCGTGTTACGAATTTGAAGGCCGACTATACCCTCTCTTTTTTTCAATAACCTTGTCATTTAGATTTCTACTATCGGAGTAATATAATCGAGTAATAGGTATCACTTAATTTCCATCACTTTATCAGTCAATGCATCATATTTACCGTGAATCAGATAATGTGTAAAATATGACGTAAGATTTTAAGAGCTCTGTGCACATGACATTTGAATTGTCATTCTACGCTCGAGCTCGTAGAAGTATTTCACGTTTGATAAATGGTTGGATAATACCAGTTCTCTAGTAGATTTTCTTTATCTATAAGCTCTAATCGGCAATATCATATTTTGTAGTTTTACGCAAGAGTACGATTCCTCTCGAGTGTTGCGTTTTCCTTATATTATTAATTTCTCATTAACGACAATTAATATGTCTTGCAATTTGTTAATTAATACTGGTAATATACTCTCTTTGGACGAAGCTAAGAAAAAGGCTAGTCAGAATACAAGGGACGAGGTTAGTAAAGAAATAAAATTAAAATTTTTCAATCGCATCATATAGCATGACATCGTGTTATTTCATAATGTGATATATCGTGCTTGCTATGCAAGAGGTTATGTTTACTATTCTTGGAATTTTATTATGCACTAGTGTTCAATGTTTTAAATAAGAGTACATATGTATTTTTTTTTTTAGTTGGTCGATACGCTGAAGATCATTTTGAGAGAGGAAGAAAAGCAAGGAGATAATGTGGCATTTGTATGTAAAAGATTTAAAACAAATAAGGTATTTATTTTAAATATATATTACCGGTATTAAATTTTTTTTACAGATCAATGGTAAAGGTGATACTGCTATTAAAAAGACAGAAAGGGCAGAATTGAAAGTAACTGTAAAAGTTTTTGTTTCATCACCTGAAGCTGAATCATTGAAGGATGCATTAAATAAGGGTATGCGGACAAATATATATTTTTTTATATGTAATTATATCTATATCATGAAATCAACATTTTTAGTTTTTGAGATTTTGAACACGGATACAATCGAATCCTTGGTGATTGCTTATAGTCCTAAAGATGATTCGGAAGACATATTAATGTCCTTAAAGTCTTTATGGAGAGTAGCAGAAGAATATGTGAAACTTGGTAAATTATGTAGCGTTGGATTAAGCGACTTAAATACAAATACGTTTATTGAACTTTTTCAATGGGCTAATGTAAGTACCATTATATTGTTATGATTATCTATATATGGAACATTATACTAAATTTGACATTTATATAATATAGGTAAAACCTGACATAGTACAAATTAATTTGGCTACCTGTTGCGTAGTTCCTCCAGCCTTACAAGAATTTTCTAAAGCAAATGACGTACAATTGTTAACGCACAGTGATCCATCGGGTAAGTCTTATTATAAAAAATATGCTATAATTAAGTTTTGCCATTATCGTCATTATTATAAAACATAGCATGTCTGTTTGCATAATTTATAGAAATCTTACCGAGCGATCTATTGAAGGAAGTGTTTGGTTCCCCTGTGTCGTTGCACTGGGTCATTAAATACCAAATACACCTTAAGTGTCGTGGTATCCTGACTTCAAAAGGATATTTGGTTTATATTGATAAATCAACTACGAGAAACTAACGAATTCTTTTTATAGCAAATGATTTAGGAATGTTAAATGACCTTACACTTGGACCTTATGCATATGAAATGCATTTTAATAAACAATTCCATAAAAGCGAATAGTACTAACGCTTAGGAAGCTAGACACAAAAAAAATGTTAGAAGTATTACACGATGTATTTCCAGCACTTAACACACAGCACAAGTTGTATTTATATAGTGCGAATACGATCGCAAGTGCATTTTCGAAGAAAAGTATTTTTATGATTTAGCTTTAAAAAGAGCTATCTTTTTTTATAAATATA
>JAIFRP010000038.1:3588480-3607084 GCA_032403825.1 Odynerus spinipes | reverse complement strand
CTGCTGCTGCTACCTTCGAATCTCTCCCTTTCCTACGCGTTCTGCTGCTCCTTTCCTGCTCCCGGCTCCCTTTTGCGTTGAGCCGCATGGAGAACGAAAGGATGGAACGGGACTGTAAGGGAGTGGATAGCGTAAACGTTCTTCTCTTTCTCTTTCTTTCTCCTTCTTCTTCTTCTTCGTCTCCTTCGTCCTGTTCTCTCTGTTCCACGCACGCACCGTCCCTGCGTTCGTCATTCTACTCTTTCTCTCTCTCTCTCTCTCTCTCTCTCTCTTTTCTCTTTTCAACGAGGACCTTCGCTATCTCCTCTCGCTCCTTTCAATTCTCTCTCCTTCTCTTTCTCTCCCCCTCTCTTTCGTCTTCGTTTTCGTCCCGCAAAGAGTAGCCGCTCTCGCTCCTTCCTCCTTTCCTCCTTGAAGCGGGCGGAGTATGCGAACGCGGCGATACTATGTTATGCCTGCGGAGCGCGGCTCTGACATACTTTGTATGTTAATGCCACATAATGTCGGTTTTGTTCCTCTTTTCAGCATTTATTTCTTCGGCTCCTTCGGACTTTTGCCTTTCCCTGCCGCGACTCCTTTCGATCGGGTTCTACCTCTTCACCGTGCTGGAACCACGAGTCCTACCTCTTTTTTCTCTCTCCCTTGCTCTCTATTTTTTTCTTTCTCTTTCTCTCTTTTTTTTTTACGTTAACCACCTTGCCAAGATCGATCCGGAAGTCGTAGCACCTTCGTAATCCGACCGGCGCGTTTCTCTCTCGATGAGGATCATCGATCCTCGCGTCGTCGCGAGATACGAGAATTCTTTCTTGCGTCATCCTCGTCGCAGCAGACAGAGTGTCACTAAAAACGACCGGATCGATTGATGAAACGACCTGGATGATAACTCACGTAACTCGTACACGCATACGAATACGTAAATATGTGCGAAGAGATATCGCTAATTTGATCGTCCGCTAACTTTAATCGCACGGCACACACTCGGCACGTACGTTCCACGCGTCTCTCTTCGAGTAGATCCTTGAGTCAACCAATGTAAGTTGGGGTTTTGGGCGAAGATAGAGAGCGGGGAAAATTGTACTCGCGCTTCTTTTTCTTATCGGCCTACTTGATAAGAGATTTTTATTTTTTAGATAAGACGAGAGATCTTAACGCGCTCCCTGCCATGCCGGTTTTGCGTGATTCTACATACTCGAGCCGTGTGTACGAAAATGGTAGACAATACGGAGCTTGCCGGATACCTTGAAACGATGATGAATCTTATGCTGATGGAATTGGGGAGATAACGAAGATAATAAAAATAAAGATTCGGACTAGAGCGCAGGATACGTGTCTCTTTCGGAGAAATTAACGAAGCTCCAGCTCCCCGTAAAATCTCACGTCCCAAGTTTCTTGCCAAGGTACGACAAATGAACGTCTACGCGATGTTCATGAAAAGCAGACACTGGCTAGGATATATGCGCCGACGGTAGCCGCATGCCGCATGTAATATAGACCTGCTGGGACGGGATCCCGCGTTGACAGGTGATGCAGTCGCGGAATTGCCCTTCGCCATCGACCGCATCTCGCGGTGCTCGTGAGCAAAGTACCTCCTACCCGTTGATGTCTCTCGCTACCGCAAGAAGAAGGAAGCGAACGACAAAAGGATAAAGAGAAAGAGAGAGAGAGAGAGAGAGAAGATCGGAAGAGTAAACAGCAACGGTCGAGAAGCAGCTTCTGCGCCAGCAGCAGCAGCAGGCAGGAGCCAGGAACCAGCAGCAACAGCAGCAGCGACGGCAGTGTACGCAAAAGCGCCCTCGCAGGCTCCCGCGCGATGCAAAGACGGGGTATAAATAAGCGGCTGTCGTTTGCGGAAGCAGAAAACGGGCAAAAGGATGGAAATAAAGAAGAAGTCGAAGAAGAAAGGGAGCCAGCGACGGAGAAAGGAATAAATAAGTCGGGGTGGAGCGACGAAGAAAGAGAAGGAGAGAGAGAACGAGTGAGAGAGAGAGAGAGAGAGAGGGAGAGAAGGGTAAAAGGAATGGTAAAGGGGATGAGAGTAGGGAGAGAGCGGAGACAACTCGCGTGAGAGAGAGAGAGAGAGCGAGAGAGCCTAACGCACACGTACATATATGTATATACACGTACACATACAAAAGGAGTCAGGACCAACTTCGAGTTCCCTCTTTGCCTCTCTTTCGCTCGAGCAACCTCTCGATCTACTAACTTTTGCGGTATACGAGCGTCCCCGCATTAAAAACTTTCCGCCGTCTGTGGATGCTGCCGCGGATACGGCAGGTGTACCACCTCCTCGTTATCCGGCGACTTCCTCTTCGCCGAAGTCGACACCTTAACGCGCTGGGAACCTCCTCCTCGCCGCAATATCTCCTTCTTAGTACGCATATACTTCTTTCAAGAAATCGGGAAATTCGTACGCGGAATTATTCGTTTTTATCGTCTTTTTGAATTCGTAATCAACAGAGGCGCCCCTTGCGGGTTCGAAAGGAATCATTAAGGGATGGAATCACGCGGCAAGTTTGAAATAGGATAGAAATAAATGAAACTTCAATTATATTTGATTTATATTTAAACAAGAAACAAGAGAAAGGAAACAATCGTTCGGTTAAAAAGAATAAGTATCAGAATACGGTGCATCGTCTACGTCGCTTATCGGCGGAAAGACCCATCCTCTCAAAAACGCTAATCCCGATATCGGCCGGTGCTTATCTGCGTCTGGATCTGGATCCTATTGATGCTAAATCGCGGCGTGTATCTGCATACGCGCATCTCGAACGGCGGAGAGAAAGAGAAGGATACTTTTCGGTGCGTGGATGCGGGCTCTCGCTTGCTCGCCCGTGTTCATGCGCGCACAAGCCTTATAGTGACGCGCTGGAGGGAAGAGGAGGGGGAACAGGGTGGTGGGCGACGCTATACACTCGCAAGCCGCGCCGTGCCGCGCACCGACGTGTCTCCGCTCCTCTTCTTCTTCTTCTTCTTCTTCTTCTTCTTCTTCTTCGCCGATGTAGAAAAGAAAAGAGAGGAAGAAAGAAAGAAAGAAAGAAAGAAAGAAAGAGAGAGAAAACTGAGAGCGGAACCGAATGAAACGGAACACAGAAGCGAAGCGCGGCCTGACTCTCTCTCTGCACGGGCGCAGCATGTTTATTGGCGCATCTCGCAGTCTTAAATCTTTATGTTGTCTCCGCGAAGGGGCCCCCTTCTGCTATACCCCTGTCCCATTGCACCGGCTGTTGGAGGAAGAGAGAGAGGTGCAGCCGATGTAAGGAAGAAGGACGAAGAGAGAGGCATCGGCGAAGGCACATCGTGCAAAGGGAGACGAAGAGCGAGGGAGGATACGGGAGCGAACGAGATAGATGGATAAAGGTAGATATAGAGAAAGGGGAAGAGAGAGAGAGAGAGAGAGAGAGCGAGAAAGAGAAGAGGGAGACAAGGGAGATATATCTCTTCGAAGCCGTGGTCGCGAAATCGAGTCAAGACTCGGACGACCAAGGCGCGTCCACCGCATTACGCACGCAGAAGCCGCGATTTTAACGTGCCTTTTATCTAGACATGCTCGCCTCTTTTCCCCGTCCCCAACCAACTGCGGATCGGGGAAGGAAGTAACGTATAGCGTATGTATATACCGCGAGAGGCTCCCTCGGCTACGCGTATTCGACGGACTATTTCTTTTTCTTCCTTTTTTTCTTGTTTTCTTTCGATAAATAGATCCTATTGAATTGATATTCCTTTTCCAGATTTATTTCTATACCTCTATTTGTTCGCTAAAAATTACTCGAGAATTTATCTCTCTGAAATATTCGAAAAATAGTACTTCTTTTGATTTACTTTTTTGAAATCGTGTCACGTGACACGCGTAATGCGATATCTGTATATATTATAATATACGCTGTTTAATTAGGATCATTTTTACGAAAGGTCCCGAGTTATCTTCGAGTAGGATCTACTTCCGTGGATTCTCCCCAAGTCGCGCGAAAACTTTCGAAGGTAAGCGACGTAACCCGGATTAGAAGTTTTACGAGGCACCAGACCCCCGAAGAAGTCGTTCGTTAACGTCACCAGGTAGATATACCGATTTTGTACTCACGCGAAGAAGAAAGCGAGAATTTCTTTTAATAACCTTACCGATCGTAAATCAGCCAGCCCGAAATTTTATTATTTCGAAGTAACCGTACGGCGCGATATGAGACACCGTTAGAGGAAGAGCGTAGATCGGAGTAAACGATAACTTCCTATTAACCATCGAACGACGAGGGAAAATGATTGGGATTTTTTTTATTTAATTAAGCGAACCAAGTGGACCGAGCATCGTTAGGAATCGTCTCGCAAGTATATATATCTATATAATACATTTCTGAAAGCGTACTATAACGACAGTTATATATAAATAAATAAATATAAAAGTAATATAAAGATAAATATTTTTCTAATAAAATATATAAATATATAAACAAATATTATTAATTATTTATTTATAACTATTTTTATATTATATTTATTTATAACATATATTTATTATTTATTTTATATATCTATCCATCTATCAATCAATGTTATATCGCAACAACGATAGAATATCGATTTTTCGATACAATCGAATTAACGTATTAGCCGCCATCTTGTCAAATATTCCCATAAATCGAAATATCGATATCGAAACGACACATACCGTTACTTTTTCGAAAAATTGCAGAAAAGACAGTCGGTTATCCAGAAGGGTGGTAGAAAATTGTTATCCCTCGGTAACATCGTCCTATCTTTCGGTCTCGCACACGCGTGCCCGTGCGTGGCCGTGGCTCCGCGCGTGTGTGTGCTCGTGCGTGATCGCATTACGAGATACTTTCTCGGTATAGGCGAGAATGTGGGCGTAAAGCCGCCTTCTAACGTGGCTCCCGGCATAACAGGACAGGAGCAAAAGGAAACAGAAACGATACAGCTGCGTTATCAGCACAGCGTTGGGCCCGACGCTAAGTTTATTGCCGATACGTGCCGTTTATCGGACTATGCTACATTTAGTTAATTAAACAGCGTGCTCGAGCGTTCGACGTTTCTCATTTCTTTCGGGTTCTACAGGTATGTATATGTATGTATGTATGTATATGTTGTGTATGATGAACATTTATGAAAAGAAAATGACGACCGTCTTTTTTTATGATAGATAGATCATGGTAAAAGATTCGAATGGAAATTTCGCCAGACGCACGTGAACGCAACTTTCAAAGCAGCGGTGTATATCTCTTTGCGCTACTTCATGATCGACGATAGGTGGCGCCACGGTTTTATCGTTCCTCGCGATAAAACTTTATATTTTTTTAAGAGGAATTATCGTTAACGTGCGAAATTGTACGACCGGCGAAATTTGCGGTAAGTAATTTAAAGTAAACTTTACTTTCGTTTTAAAAATATAACATTCCCCATTATTTTCTTATGTAATTTGGGTAAAGTAATATTACGTTATGTTTATTTAAAATGATAAAAAGATTAAATCGTTTATACATTTCAGCACATAGTAGCGGAGGTCCGAGGAAGGGAACGTATATTTTTCTTATATACAATAATTACACTATCGAATTTTGTGGTATCTTTATTCACATAAAATATAAAATAATTATTCTTACAGCCAACGTGGTAACGTACGTGTATACAAGAAGCTATGAATTCGAACCGATACTTAGATCACTTCATTGGTTACGAAGAGATTAGAAAAAGAAGAGTAAAAAGTGTCCTGACAAAATGCATCGACTCGGGGGGACTTTGACGATCCCTAAGTGAAATATCATCGACGATCGTTCACGCGAGATCTTTATCGGTCAGTAACATGATCTCTGACCCCACCAAACTCAGGGAGCAGTTTTATGCGAGCTCCTGCGGCGCGTGAATAAGCCCCTTGCCACGGAGGATCGCCGGGAT
Organism: Odynerus spinipes; assembly: GCA_032403825.1. Classification (NCBI taxonomy): domain Eukaryota; kingdom Metazoa; phylum Arthropoda; class Insecta; order Hymenoptera; family Vespidae; genus Odynerus; species Odynerus spinipes. The sequence goes on along the minus strand of JAIFRP010000038.1, from coordinate 3,601,183 downwards.
CTCTGGAGGATCCACCGAAGGAAGGAAGGAGGAGGAATGTAACGCCGGCTTGGTCCTTCTCTTAGCCACGGCTTCCTTCGCTGGAATCACAGAAAAGTATTTGCCTCCTCTTCTTCTTCTTCTTCTTCTTCTTCTTCTTCTTCTTCTTCTTCTTCTTCTTCCTCTTCGCATGGGGAACCCACGGCACGCGGCTACGCGTTTGCCAATAAATAAACCCTTCGGCATTTCGCGCGCGGGCGCACGCGCGCACGCCTCTTTCATCCTTCCTCGTGATTCGATAAGAGAATCTCTTCTTTTTTTTAAAGATTTTTTACAGAGTGGCTGAGGTATGGCGAAAGAAAATATAGACTAAGTATAGGAGAAGAATTTATAGCGATACGTAAGGTAACTATAGTCTACTTAAAGTATGGTCTTTACAAACACGTATAATTTCTTTTTGGAAGAATGACAGTAGCGAAAAAAATCATGAATGGCGTGTTTTTCTTTTTTTTTTGCACAACTTTTTTTTTATCCGTAGTTTCTCTTTCTCGTGGGAAACAATAAACTGCAACAGCGACTATTTTTCTCACGCGATTTTAAAATTGCAGGTATCCTACGACCGGCCGCGAGTTCGAGTTAACCAACTAAAATCACGAATCGAGAGATTTGGAGGCGCTAATTCGGAGCGATCGCGATGTGGGAGCGATCTTTCGAACGATCGCGAATTCAACCTTGCCCCGTTTTACGCCTTCCCGTAACACAACAATGGAAACGCAATGGTACAACACATTTCACTTTTTCGCAACGCGTTGTAACGCGTTGTAGGAGATGACGAGGGGGAGAGTAGGGGAGAGGATTCGAGCCTAAAAGTATTGCGCGATTTCCTTACGAGAGGGAACCTCCGAGAGGCAGACACAATGTGGACTGGGTTTGGCCGTGTACCGTAAAAGGCTAATTATCGTCTTTCGAAATTAGCGTGTGTCTCTAAAACGTCCGACTTGCTTCCGTTTTCGAAGGAAACTCCTATCTTTGAGATGGGCATCGCGTAAGAGATTTTCCAGTAGGTAGTGGAGAGTGGTACTCCAGGGTACTCGAAACTGAATTAATTACGTATGAAATAGTCAAAGGATATTTTACAACTGATTATCCGTTATAAATATTTCTTATAGTAAAGAAACAAAAGTACCGTTATGTATTTTTTCTCATCTACTCCTAGAAACACTCCATGAAAGCGTTCCGGCAACGAGTAATAGGACTACCGAGAATTTGACGGGACTGATTTTTCCTCAGGCGAGAACTCGACGCGTCCATGCGTGCCGAAGGAGCCGCTCGAGGCATAGTACAGCATGGTAGGGCATGGCACGGGAGGTGCAGCAGCTAGGAGCGAACCTACGAGCGCGTTTCCCATTGTGAAAATCTTCAGAGGAGAAGGAGGAGGAAGAGGACCGCCGGCTCTCACCTGCGCCCTACTCCTGCGAAGTAGGTGTAGGTGACCTACCTGGTGCACAGCAGTGATGTGTCGCTTTAATTACGTTTGTCATTTCGTAGGTATATGGTATCTGCGTTCTTTCTCATTACGGGGAAGAAAGTTCGAGGCTTTGACTGTGCTCTTTTGCGGAGAAGTTGGCTGGCCTCTTTCCGCTAACGGCATCGAGAGAGACGGTGGGTATAGTTACTATGAGAGTATCGAGAGTAAGAAGAAGAAGAAGAAGAAGAAGAAAGGACGAAGGAAGGAAAGAAGAAACGAAGAAAGGATGGAAAACGAAGAGGAACGAAGGAGAATCGAGCGACCAACCAACCAACCAGCCAACCAACCAACCAACCAACCAGTCATGAGCCCCCTTTTACCTTACGTATAGCCCTCCGCGTGCCTCTCTTCGCATCGCCGCTCTAGATCTTCGGATAAGAGGGAACACCATTTTAGCGGTTCCTTACACACCAGACATCCGTTCCTTTCCTACGTGTATACGCCGGCCGGGGAGCTCCTTTGCGTTTTCTCCGCGCGCTCGCGCGACTGCGTTCGCCGATCGATGCGAGGAGAGATAGAAAAATGCGAGGATAGGGGAAGGGAAGGGGAAAAAGAGGAGGAAAATAGATAGGCGAAGATGCACCGGCGTGTGCACTCGTTAGATGATATCTTTCCGTGTGTGTGTTTGAGTGTGTGAGAGAGAGGAAGAGAGAGATAGAGGGAGGGGGAGAATTTGTTTCACGTTTGTATATCTGCAAAGAGCTTATAATTGAAACTATGTATCAATTTTAGCATACATATAAATAATTAAATTTTAAATAGCTTTTCAACATTGAAAAGGCGAGGAGGAACTCGAGAAAATATAATCCCACGTATCGGTACCTAATTTGTTGCGTGAGAACGAAGGAAGCAGAAAATAGGATACCGTTTTGCGTGATAACTAGCGAGGGTCTTGCGCCTGTAATCGGTGAGATCTTGAAATACATGTATATATCTTTACGCACCCACCGGGCACGTGTAATTATTCTAATCATTCATTGATCGAATCATTTTTACTACTCCAGTGGGCTCTCTTATTAGCGCGGGAGCAACAATCATTGAGCAATTAATCGTGGAAATTATCGTACGCTGCCAACGTGGATAACTAATCGATCTTGATCAAGTATAAAAATAGATATTGGAAATTCCGTTTATTAGTAAGATTGTGGTAAACATCAATTAAATCAATTTTTAGAAAAGCTTAATATCCGATATGTCTCCATCCGTGACACTTTTATCATCGATATCGGATTCTTTGAAAAGATTTCATCTACGAAACGTCTCGTTCGTAATTTCGTTATCTTTTCACATTCGTCTTGCCACAAGATTATTGCTAACGACGAGGTCGAGTTATTTCGCGACAAGAGACGCAAAACGAGTCGATGATCTTTTCATGTATGATAGATACATATGTACATCAAAGGAGAGGTTGAACGACTCGATCGTATTTTACCGATAAAAAGTGGCGAAACGGTATCAATTAAATGTGATCATAAAAGATGACTAGGATAGTTCGAATAATCGTGTAACAGTTTATATGATCCGACCAATTTACGAAAGGATTCGTTCTAAATTAGCAGTAAAAGTCGAGCTGGAAGATAAAAAAAAAGATTATTGATTGGAAACGATAAGTTAGGCTGTTTGTATGACTGTTAAAGTCACCGATTTCGCAGATGGTTCGCGTGCAAGTAATTCCATGCCGATTTGCGTATGAATCCTGTGGCGGCGTAGTCGATCGCACATAAAATCTAACTTTGCATGCTGATAAGGGCTTCTCTATCTCTCTCTTTCTCGCGCGTATGCTACAACTTCTTTCTATGAACATACATACGTACTATGTATGTACTGTGCACGTAGTACGTACATAGGTAAAGCCAAGAGTTCCTTCGCGGAGGTATATCAAAGCGGTCCTCTCTCTCACTCTTTCTTTCTCTCTCGTTTTCTCTCCTCTTCTCTCTTTCCGTTTCTCTCGCGCTCGTCTAAGCGCGTACACGCGCACGCAGTCGCCGCGTGTCGATGTGGGTAGGGTTATTAGCCCAGAAAGCAAGGCCCCTGCTTCCGGTGTAGGCACTTTAGTTCGAGAGTTTCTTAACCCCTTCTTACACGACTCTTACCTGGCCTGGCCTGGCCTAAGACTCTCCGTGCCCCGGCCTCCTGTTCCGTTCCGTTCTCGGTCGCGGGTGGTAGGATGTCGCGTCGAGAGAAAGAATCAGCCAGAGAGAAAGAAGGAGAGAGAGAGAGAGAGAGAGAGAGAGAGAGAGAGAGAGAGAAAGAGAAGCACGTTCTTTTATATGTTACATATACCACATCTCATATACCTCCGGGGTGATACTCACGAAAACACGCTCTGGGTTACGTCCTACCCCCAAGATCGATTCTCTCAACGATCTCACGACATTACGAATACTCGATCGTATTTTAAATTATTTTTCATCTCTTATTTAGGATGGTAGCATGTAGTAGTAAGAAATATGCTTAATGCAGTGGAACATTTTCCGGTGGAACTATGTTTTTCACGCACTTCAACGGGTCATATTCTTAGATATTGGAAGAGGAAGGAAATCAATGTTGGAAGAGGAAAAAAACATCCTTCGTGTACGAATAAAAAAATAAAAAATGCGTTTGGTGGATGCAACGGAACAATCGTATAGGCGACTCGGTGAAGAAGCAGTTATAACCGCTACACGCGTGCATCGATAATATTACAGAAGCTCATTAGCGATCCAGGAACGTCTATCCCCCTTCCTACGAGTAATTATCTGTTACAAGCGAGGCTCTCCTCTCTTTGCGCCGCTCTGTACGAGCAGCCGCAGATCAGCGCAACGATTAAGCTCAAAAATAGTTCATGGGAACCCTGTGTAAGCTAATCTCCATCGCATTAACGTTCCTCCATACGTATAAAGTGCTTTCCGAGAAGGAAACACCTGCAGCTCACGCACCTTAGCGTACGTGAACTCGTCACTTTCGAAAGATCTTACTTCGAACGGAATTTTTTTGTTTGTAATGCCCCGTAAAGATCTAGGAAAAAGAGAGATCGATTTAGGATCATCGAAGGGAGATCAAATCGTAGGAGAGATTTCAAGGAACGATAGAGGAATTCATAACACAGTAAATACCTTTGTTTTTCTTTTTTCACAGTCGATACGATACCGTCTCGGGTTTGCGCATGTAGCGCGCCGTTTTCAGTCTAGATAGCGGCTGAAGGAAAGTCGGCAGGGACTCTTAAATCTCTCACCTGTGACCCGAGTTGTTTACAACGTGTGACCGTCGATAGCGAAGTCAGTCGGAAGTTCAAAGGGATATACCAGTCAGCATCAGCTCTTTCCGGAGTACAGCCGCACGTTCTACTTACTTCGTAAACTACGATATTCCTAGCTTCTTGCGTGAGTTCTTTTCACACCTCCCTTGTTCGAGTAAAATTGTTCGTTTAATTTCTTTCATCAGAAATATTTCTTTTTCGACAGGAGATCAACATGGCGAATCCTCCCGAGACGAAATCAAGAGGATTACATAGCGATAACCATTCGCAACGTCGGAAGTGGTAATGCTCGGGAAGCGTACGGTTCTCAAAGGGTTAATTGGCCATAGTAACTCTACTCAGGTGACCAAGCTCCATGGGAGTGGAACGAAGAAAAGCAGCTTTCGTGTTTAGAACAGTACTTCTTCGCTCATGCCCAGCTGATTCGGGAAAACGGAGATTAGGAATTTGTATCGATGGAAACACGAAATCCAATCAATGGAATACTCAATTTCTCATAGAAAGACATTTCTTTGTCCGTCATTACGCTTTCCGTCTTCGATCAGGCGAAACAAATGATTCTCCCATTACTTCCGTTGCTCGTTCGAGGAGACTTCGACGAGGCACGATTATAATTCTTTGTTACGCTTGACGAATAAGCGTGCGCGCGGGCGCGCGAGAGCACGATATATCACGATGTCGTTTATTTCGTAAGAGCCGTCATCGAGATCGAAATGAAAATTATTGACCGTGCACGATCTTAGCGTTTATAATAATTCATATCATTTCTATGTTATCTATCATATTATTTCTAGACTCTTTGTACACTTGGAAAGGAGATTATACAGTTTCGAAGAGCGTAAGAACACTTTCAAGATTCACCGTGAAAGAAAATAGAAGAAAAAAAAGAGATTTTCGGTATCGTCGCGTTGCGTGTCGCGTCGGGTCGTGCGCGCGCGCGTTAGCGAGCTAGCGAGCGGCCGAGGTCGCGAGGAGTCGAGGAGAGCAGCAGCCTCGGAGGAAGAAGGAGTCGGGCACATACGAGGCGGCGCGTATAAGTCAGCACAGTCAGGATATTTCGTCATTTCCTGCTTCTCACGCGATACAATCTAAATTAACTATGTTCGCTTGGCTAGGCCTCCTCCCTCGCAAAAGGCTCGCATCTCTCAAGAAAATTTCTTATTTCCTAGCGAGGAGGGCACCAACGCCGTCACCGCGAATGGTGGGGTCTACTCATGAGAGAACGAGAGAGAGAGAAAGAAAGAAAGAGAGAGAGAGAGAGTACATACGTACGTTCCGTTTCAACCTGCCAAGAAACTGCGACCCGAACGTCGGCAACGAAGACGAAGACCAAGAGGAGAACGAGAGGACCAAGAGAAGGAAGAAGAAGAAGAGGAAAGAAAGGCAAGCGACTGGCTTTCACAGCGCTCTCCTTTCGCCCGGCTAAACCAACCTCCGTAAATAATTCACCTGGAAAATCTGCCTTTAACGTATCCGCCATACCGGAAGTGAGACTAACGGCGCGATACTTGTAAGGTGCCGCTCGAGTTAAAGAGCTCTTCTCCAGAAGCGAGAACCTTCCAATGGTGCCATCTTCATATTTTATATTTCATTCCGTTCTACCTCGCGGGTCATCATTATCGTCTAGTTTACAATTCTTTCGTTAGGAATTTAACAAAGGGGGTAGATCTCGTTGATAGGACTAGTATTATAATGCCGACTGTTACTTGATTTACTTACTATGAAAAAATTCATAATGCAACTGTACAAAGTTAAGCAAACGATAGAAACGGTGAGAACGCATTAAAAGAATCGTAATAGAGCATAAAGTAATGCAATAGCGTTTAAATAGCTACTAAAAAGCAATAATCCACGAGCGAAGAAGAAATCGTTCTTTTATTGGTAATATCGTTAGACGATGATAGATAAACCGAAGACAAGCGTAACGTAAACATCGAACTGGCAGACAAGAAAATGGAATCGTTTCGCGTTTGCCCGGTAATTTGCGCGTGACTAACCAAAGCGAGCGAGTCAATTAGTCACTGCTCGTACTCCGTGATTTTCACCGACGACAGGCGCTTCCTCCTTCGAGAAAATAATAAATCGTCGTACGGGATTAAAAATTAGATGCGGATGATACGTTTGCAAGTGGAACGAGCTGAAAAGAGGATCGTACCTAACGATTAGAGGTATATACGCTGTTCGTGCCACCGAACTCGTCGTCTGATATTTTTTTTTCTAACGTTGGATCACGTGTGTCCCCTGTTTCGCGCTTGTATAATTTCCTGAACAATTTATGAGCAATTCTGCTCGTTTCTAGCGAAGGTGCCGGTATATCAAGATGGTACTCGAAACGCGCCATATTATTCTTGAACGTTCTGTTGGGAACTTTGCGAGGAAAGTGGAGAAGACCGTATTAGGTGGCTACCACGGCGAATAGAGTTAAATGGCATGAATTCCAACTTCAAGAATGGCCGTGTTGTGAAGTATAGAACGGAATTCAGGTGTGAAATCTACTACCATAGTTTTTAGCTCAATATTTTCCGCGGTAGCATGGATTACGTCGTTGTTATAATTTTAAATGTTTTATTGAATACTTTTTTTGTCATTTCAAAGGTTCCAGTTCATCGTCCGATCTTCGAAAAAGGAAGACCCCACTTTATGTCATTGTCACGGTCCACAAACGGTTTGTTACCCAGGAAGAAGACAGGTTATGAAGTTAATGAGCGATCTTGCTAACTCGCGAACCGTTCACGAAAATTTCCGTCGAGTCACGTCCCTGTCTTTTGCGGTACCGTACTACCGATGATTTTGGCGACGTCATTTAATCGGCTGAGATATCGTTTCATCGATCATTCGCGATCAGGAGGAACGAGAAACATCGAAGTGCAACTTCTTTACTTCGCACGCTCGAATACGCTCGCGATGATTTTTCAAATGTCGCGTTGCTCGTTACAATTTTAATGGGGTCGATTAACGCGAAGAGATCGAACCGATTTCGATTGGTAAATATTTGATCATACTTTATTGTTCATGGTTGGTAGATATTATATTTATTGTGTAATGAAAAATGTTGGTTTGTTAATAATGTAGGAGGGTGATAGAATATTTTTACAACGGTTTGGAGTGTTTTTTAGAGAAGTGGGCAGTCGGATGCTTCAGTTTGAACTCGTTTCATTTTGGTGAATGTCTGACCATGAACGGAGCCTATCACTTGTGGGATGACCACAATGTCCGACTTTTTCTTGGTAACTATATCTACAGATTATATTCTTGTTCTTAAGATAATATTACTCTTGCTAACAATAAATTACAAAATCTTCCAATGTTTAGCGTGTAATTAAATAAATCTCTTCGATACACGAAAGTGATGCATGGAAATGTTGCAATGGCACCCGAGCAACGAGAAGAACGTGTAAACGACAACGTATGCGATTGCACCGTACCGGAGGAAGAAAAACAGAAGCAGAGTGTTGTTTCGCGTAGGCCGATCAGGACAACGTGGACGAAGAAATGCGCTCCTCTTTGCTAACGTTACCGCGTAACTTGTAAACCGCGTATCTGATTTATTAATCGGTAGGGGTGCTATCTTTTCCATTCTCGAGGCAAGTATTACATGTTTTATGGCGTAGATATATAAAACATTAAATCTTCGTAACACGATCGAATTTTCTGCACATTTCCAGAATCTCAAGCCTACAAGACTCACTCTACTCTCTGTCGCAAAAATCAAGAAACGTAATTTAAAAAATCGATCGATTTTAGGTGAAATCATAGCGATTGTGATACGCACGATCGAAACCATGTACGTACTCACATATATACATACTCAAGAGTATAGGGATTCGCGAGCGGGTCGAGGGAGGCAAAAGGCAGGCAGGCAGGCAAACAGGCAAGCAAGCAAGCAAGCAGGCAGGCAGGCAGGCAGGCAAGCGAGCAAGTCAGGCAATCGGCCGGTGTGTGCCAGTGGCGTTTCTAACAAATTAACGGGGCGATATCTCGTGGCTGCTGCCTTCTGGCTCCTCCTCCCGGCTCTCTCGCGGGGCCGGCCGTGCGCGCGCGCGCCGAGAGAGATCATTTTTGCCACGTATTTGCAAACTGAATAATAAATACGCGGGAGATATGCGCGCCACGGTGGAGGCCGCGTTCCGCCTTCACGCAGCTCGCGGAGCTTGCCGCGGATCTCGTCGCGGATTGGTCGCGAGTACCGCGATGGGACGGCGAATGCTCTTTCTCTTTCTCTCTCTCTTTGATCTTTCCACGTCGTTTCTCTTTCTTTCTCTATCTTTCTCTCTTCTCGTGGACCTACTTTGGATACACGCACACGCATGTGCCGTGAGAGAGACGAGGAGCGTGATTGTGTGTTTGGTGAAGGGTGAAGGAAAGAGAGAGGGAGAGGGACCAAGCGAGAGAGGGAAAGCTATATCTTTCCTTCTTCTTCTTCTTCTTCTTCTGTTTCTGCTTCCATCTAACTCCTTCGTCCTCTCGCGACTCGCTTCACCTCCAACTTCTGTTTCTCTCTCTTGCTGTATCGATACTTCTCTCCACCTTTGTTCTCAACTTCTCTCTTTCTCTCTCTCTCTCTCTCTCTCTCGAGATCGCGCGCGTGAACGCGTACAGTCGGCGCGACTTCTCCCTTCTTCGGCCTTTCGGACCGTCTTTCTAATAAGGGGGAGGATCCGAAGTGAGAACGTTCAATGAAGACATAGTTTTTTTGTATAGTTATCGTATGTTCATTATATTGTTCGAATGATCAAAACTTAAGTATTGATGCCTTATGGTTTTTTTTCAGAAAAGACGCCGTCAAGATCGCTGCAGGTTCTTTTTAATTCTCTGTACCTAGAGTTATTTATCTCGTTACTTATCTAATCCTATAAATGAGATTTATCGATCTCCCGAGTGATCGATGAGTACTACTTCAATTTTCCCACTTCAAAAGTCGTTTCATGGAAAACTCGAAGGGGATCTACGCTCGAGCTTATGGATTTTTAATTATTTTGATATAAATGGTACACCGGAAGATCGTTTCCACTCGTAATCTTTTCTTCCTATGCCATCTCATATTTCTTTCTCTCTTTTACGTGCCACGAGACGCGCGACGTACGCACGATGCATACGTATCGACGCCAAACGCGCAGACGTAGAAAGAAAAAGAGAGGGAGAGAGAGAGAGAGAGAGATGCAGCATAGGCATATGCACGTGTATAGACGCGAGGACGCACATAGAAGAGTATGGTCGAACGATTCGAGCAGCCGCGCCACCAACCATGGAGGATATCGGCTCTCTGTCCTTGCCGTTTCCCGTACTCTCTATATGTACAGACTGTTGGCAGCTACTTGGCTTTTCTGCATCCACGGGATCGTTCATAAATTCTCGGCGATTTTTCGATGATTAGATAAGCTAGCGAAAACCCTGACTTTTTACACCATATTATGAAACGATAATTAAGCTAATGATATAAACGAAGTTTAGTCATTGACAACATGGATAACATGAATTAGCGTGACGAAATGTCTGCTGGAGGAATTTAAAAAACATGAAAGGAGGGAACCCCGTACACGTTACTGTCAATTCTCACTGTACAGGTGAACGAAGGCCGGCCAAGCGTAGTGTTTCCCTCTGCTAGCTCCTACGGTTCTTTGAATGTCGTTCTTCTTCCGTTTATTGTTGCGTTTCGTCTCGCGCGCACGTACTGACCCGCTTAGCGCGTACCACCTTTTGAACTATCGCCGTGGGGAACGATTAGCGTGAACGACGCGCGTCACGAAGTTCCGAAGCGAGGACGAAAGCTCGAAGCGCGTGCCGCTTCAAAAGAACGATCGCGTCATTCGATATCGTTAATGAAGAAGGTTTAACTTTTGGGAAACGAAGCGTGCCACGGGGGAAAAATGTATTCTTAACGTTCGTTCTCAGCAGGTTCGTTTACTCGACACGTCCCGATATTTCGTCCTTACTTTCGCGGGACGATATCTCGCGTAACGAGGCGCTGGACGTTAACGAAGCGTTAAAGCGAAGCAGCCGTGTTGCATAATTTACTCCTTGTAGAGATATAAAGCGTATTATTATGGAAGATTGAAATAATTACCGTGGACGCACGCGGTCGGTCGTGCCGCGTTCGTTCCGAAACTTTATTTACGATTAGCATTTGATTTCGATACGATTCAAACGTTTCAACATTATTTTCTATGTCGACAGGTCTGCCGGTGTATCGGCTAGGAAAAAGTCATCGGTACATCATTTTATCGGGACGAATCAGACAGTTTTCATCATCCTACAGAAATTCGCGTACCCTTCGACGGCGTCTGAGAGTTCCAAGTATAAAGGTAATCATCCGGCTCCAACTCGCGTTAGTTTCTCTCTCTCAACGAATACACCGTTGTTGTACGTTGTTGTACGTTGTTGTATGTACGATCGACGCTTTTTTTCGCGCGCTTGCGATGACACCCACGTGGATCTCGAAGCGAGCCGCCGCTTCGCTTCGCGTTCTATGTACATACGACGTACGTACGTTTCGCACAAAGCTCAGACCAATCTATATGGACATTCACCTTTCTCCTCGTGTGCTAATCAATCTGCTTCCTACGCTCTCAATTATGTAACGCGGTATTACGAATCCCAAGAAAATTTCAAAGGCGCGATCTTTCGTCGATTCCAGCCATATAGGTACGAGTCTTCCTTCGAGCAGTGCTTCCAAATCCAGCCTTCGTTACGCGTTCGTTCGCATGAGAACTTAACGTGAAATTGATTCCGCGATTATGGCTCATTTCGAGCGTGACGGTTGGAAGCAACGAGGGGAGAGTGTTTGCCGATAAACCGAAGTCGGGTAAGAAGTTTGTAGGGATCTTTTTACGTATCTAGATATTATGGGAAAGCTCGAGATTAAAAAATACGATAAAGACGGAGGACGGGTTAGAAAAATTGATATACTTTTAGGATATTTCGACTAATACGAAAATCATGATTGCAGGTTAAATATCGTCGCTCGCGAGAGGACGAAATAAAAGAAGAAAAATCGCTCGACTATCTTTGCACCCTCCGAGCACGAGGAAAGCCGCTGAAAGGAAGAAAGGAATAGATTCGGAAGGGAAAGAGAAGAGAAAGAAGAGAACGGGGCGGCCACAACGCGATTCGAGTCTACTCGAGTCGGGTCGAGTCGACTCGAGTCGAGTCGCAAGTCACCTCCGCTCACCTCACAACAGAGCGGCGGCTGCTGCGGCGAGTGCGGCGGTGAGTGCGGCGGCGGCGGCGGCGAGTGCGGCGGTGCCGGCGACGGTGGCTCTCGACGTTGAGACGGGCCTTCAGTCCGCGCTCGAGTCGTGCAGCAAGAAAGGCGCGAGGCAAGGTGAGCGCCGAGCCGAGACACGCGATAGTGTCGCTCCGTGCTTGTCTTTTATCCAAGCCTTTTTCTTTCGCGTTTATCTCCTTCTCTTTCTCTCTTTCATACACCCACAACAGGCACACACCACCACCGCCATCGCCATCAGCGTTGACTCGTGTTCCTCGTAGAAAAGGGAAGAAAAGATTGTACTTGAAAATCCGAGTGCCCGGCAAAGAGCGCGAGTTATCGACGAGTCGACAGATTCGCAAGAAACAAGGAGAACGAAGACAACGAGGAGGACACTGCCACGAAAAGAGAGAAGCAAAGTTTCAACTTCTATTATGTCAGACTCCCACGCGAGCGAACGCCGGCGTTCCTGCGACAGAACGACGCGACGAGGAGCCACCTCGACGTCCCTCGTCCTTTGACATTTCTTCCTGCATTCTGGAGGGGTTTTAAGGCGCGGACATCTCCTAACGCGCGCGCGCTCCTTCTCATCGCTGCTGGTGCACTCTTTGTCTTTCTCTTTTTCTCGAGTACGTTAGACTATCGTAACGGATAGATAAACGGATAGACGGAGAGTGAGAGAGATAGAGATAGAAAGGAGCTGGGAATTCCTCCTTCGTACGTTCGGATTAAGATACAGGGAGAGAGAGAGAGA
>JAIFRP010000038.1:3569252-3588453 GCA_032403825.1 Odynerus spinipes | reverse complement strand
GAGAGAGAGAGAGACAGTCGAGGAAACACGAGGTTTCGCTCGCGCAACGATAGTGCGCGCGTGTCATCGCGCCGATGCCGGGCTCCTTCGTGACGGAAGTTCTCTTACGAAGTTGTGGTGAAACACGAGGGAGGGATTTGAAGTACGCGCGGGAGAAGCGACCAGTGTCAAGAGAGAACAGGAGAAGAGAGAAGGAGAGAGAGGTAAAGAAATACTTTTGAAAAGTGAAATATACGTACCTTGAAACTTACCTGAAATTTATGTGCGTTCGATCCAAGTATTAGATCCTTCGATAAGTATCAGCGCGCACGTTCTCATTTATTCATAGTTTTATGTATATCGAAGGTGAACGTTTTGTTATAATATTTATCGTTAAAACGTGCATGCCGGTACTCGATTTATATTTATCGAACGGTACTATCTTTGTACTTTATTTTATTTATTTAACGGTGAAATTTATTTTTACAATTACGAGTTTGTTCTTGTATATGCAGTGAATATCGATAATGATACGATAACGTGATCTAATACCAATCAATGCTAAATATTAAACCAAAGAGAATATAGATTCCAAACGTAAAACAAAGCTAGAAGAAATTATGCGATCATAATTATCGAGATAGTTATAGATATTGTTAATCGAGTGTTATTGAAAAGTTACATACTATTCAACTGTCACGATCGATTCTTAATTAGATCGAGTCAAGATCTAGACACGCTCACCGACACGTCCGCAGAGGGAGAACTTCAAAATCATTCGAACACGCTCGCACGAGTCATGCTTACGATCGCATCGCGTAATACGGAACATCGAAGAGATACCGGCTGGACGTCGGATCGAAGGCGACTTTGCGTAGTCCGATATTAAATCGATAATTCGACTCGATACCGGTCGACGGTTACAGCGACGTCGAATGCGATGCACCGGACTTTGTTCCGTTTCGTTGCCGAGTCATCGAGTCGCTTAGGTGCTTTGAATATTATTATATTTCGCGAATACACCGGCATGATTCCTGAGAGCTTCTCTCGACGTAACTCACGCACGAAAGCGTTTAACTAAAAATATCGATACGCGTGGAAAGTTGGAGTAGACGAAATTGAAGATTCTCGATATTATTCGAAGTCGTGTTCGTGACCACCCGTCCGTCAAGAAGAAGATGAAGACGAAGTGGAAAGAGGGCTAGGAGGAGGAGGAGGAGGAGGAGGTCGGAATAGGTCGAGAATTTTTCGCTAAACGATTCGTCGAGGTTCACCGTCGTGGGGGCGATTGAGGGGATCGAGGCGATCGACACGCGCCGGGCGAACGGTCTCTCGCGTATCCTCGGGTCCCGTTTACGTTTCCAACTCGACGGATCGATCGTGGTATGAAATCGGTAATGAGCTGTAAATTCATGGCGCGCACGAGCTAGCTGGCCAGCTAGCTAGCTAGCTAGCTGACTAGCTGGCTGGCTGGCTAGCTAGCTAGCTCGCGAGCTCTCGCATACTCGGGTGAGTCACACGCTATACGTCGAATAACGACGAATACTTCGAATACGATAGTTAAGCCGCCGCCAACCTCTTCTCTCTTTCTGTATTCTTTTCTTTCATCGGTAGGAAATCGAAGGAAGGAAAGGATAATAAGCGAGAAGTGTGCTTTCTCTCTCTCTCTCTCTCTCTCTCTTTCTCTGGCCAGTCTTTATTTCTTTGTATTTCTCTCTTTCTCTATTTCTCTTGAGTGCATAAGACACACATACGAGTACACATAAACGAGCTCTCGGTGTCTCTCTATCTTTCTTCTTCGACCGTCGGCTGCTTTCCACTTTACGTCGAGCCGGGCCACGCCGCGCGTGTGGGCGCGTACTAGCGAGAGGATACCCGTCAGCAAAAGAGAGAGAGTGAGAGAGAAGATAGGTGGGAAGGGTAATTTTTCGAAAATCCATGCTTCGGCAGAACCTTCGTTAACCGTCGTTACTCCCCGAGACTCGCTCTCGATCGCACGCGAGATATTTCTCTTTCTTTCCCTCGATTATCGATCTCCTCCTCGCTTTCACGAGAACTCGCGAGCGAATTTTAAAGGAGAAATATCAAGCTCGATCTCGGGGATCAGATTACTCGAATAGATAATTATTTATGTAATTAGTAATAAATTCTTTTAGTTTCAAAGTTTCGTTCTCGAGTATCGAAGCGTCTTGGAGGAAGCTCGAGCTCCTCGTTGTCGTTAACGGAGGTCTCAATCGCGAACAAGACGTAACGCAATAATAATCATAATGCCAGATCGATAGGCGATATTCGTTGCATCGACCGGCGCGTGTCGTTGCAAGGATGGCGGTGGCATGAAAGTATGGAATGCCGATGCCAATCCGCGTACGACGCGACGTAGATATCTACGAATGTTCGCGCGAAAAATCCTGTAAATTATTGCTTTCCCCGTTTCGCCGTTTCTTACTGTCTCCTTCGTTTCGCTGAAATTCATTATCGTATGTATACACATAGCTCGTGGTAGACTTTAACTTGTAATTACGATAGAATCTCTGTCGCGGTTTTCAGATCCTAGTTGGATACATTTTTGTATTATTTTTAACCCTTTGTACTTCGAGAACTCTGGAGAGGGGCGATTTAAAATTTATGTAAACTCGAGAGCTTTGCTATGGAGCCTTTATTATTAAAAAAAAAAATTAATTTGCAACTTCTTGAAAGAATCAGTGATAATTATGTCACAAATTGAAATTTCTTCGTGTTTGAATAATTATGCCGAAGAGAAATTATTAATAGCTTCTCTACGGAGCCCTCTAGCCCAAAGGGGTAACAGCGTGAAGAGTTTCTTGAAATAATTCGAAACCGAGTATCCAGATAAATTTGTTTTGGCAATAGAGTCCGAACGAGCTTATATATCATATATATTTATGTTAGAATCGTTTAGTGTTGCGATAACTTCTCCCGTGCAAGTCGAGCGTGCTTCCTCTCGAAAAGGGTGGGCCTAATCGGTCCTGCCCACTTCTTATTTTTTGATACTCGTGTAACGATCACAGCGACGCTTAGCAGTTATAAATTTTGACAGGGTCAAGTTGACGAATATTCGAAATCGTTCGAGGGGTGGGTCGAACTCGCGTGTCGCGTATCAGGGCGGCATTATTTCCCAATGATCGATCTTCGCCTTAATTCTATACGCACGGTGCTTACTTAACGGGCCGCCGCCGAGGAAAAACATCGACGAAAACGTCATTGAAAATTATTCGAGTCACGTTCGCGCTATATATAGATCCGCCATCGACGTCCGGCGTGCTCGGTTCCACCAGCATTCTCCACTACCCTTCTCCGCCTCTCTTCCTTCTCTTCCTCTCTATCGAAATCTTCGATCTCGTTTAGAAAATTTTTTTATCGACGGGAGCTGTCATCTTCCTCGCACGTTCGATGACGTATTCGGTGATTTGTATTTTCCCGCGTTCGGTGGAACCACTTTGTTAGGTTAGTCACGTGGGAAATTCATTATCTATATAAGGATCTTTTGAATAATAATGTTTTCGAATGCGTAGGATGATTAATACAACTGAGAAATGCTTAAGTACTTTTATCGTCGCTTATGAATTGAGGGTGGAAAGAGAAACTCAAGAATCCGCACGAATCGATAATAATTTAGCGAGCGTCCCGATATCGTTTCATTACAATGCACGATTAACGCTTGATTCATTTACGATAGATCGATCGACTTGGCGCGAGAATTCGAACCGACTTCGATCATAATTTTTCTCTCTTTCTTCGATTTTATTGAAATAAACAACATTCGAAGACACCACTTGCTACGATTATTGTTAACAGGTAGAATCCTTTAGTATACAATAAGTATACAACAAAAATATCTAAAGTAAAAATACTAAAAGAAACATTACAAAACTAGAACACAAAAGTTCAAATTATTATTACTATATTATCATATAATTATTCAAAAGAATTCAAGATTCGCCATATTCGTTTTTGAACTTCGTTTTATCGTTTAAATCACCGGGTAAATCGACCACGAGCGAGATTATCGAAAGCTTTACAAAACCTTCGAATTAACCGGCTTATAACGGCACGAGCGTGCCGGGCGGGAATTCGATTCGTGCCCGATTCGAAACATCGAACTCGAAGCATTCGACAACAATGGAGTCGAAGCATGAATAGCGATGACACGTTCGGTGTCCCGCGAATCGGTTTGTAGGTCGGAATAATCCGACTTCCATCGGCCGGTAATAAATGTATCTGCGATGGATCGACGTTCGATCGTCGCTATCTCGAAGCATCTCGATCGGCTCGATCTCTCGCGGATATATCTTCGAGATCGATGAGTCTCGGGCACGATATTTTAACCTCGACGAGTTCTCGTCAAATTTTCTCTTGCGTTCGGCTTCGCGCGTCTTCATTAGTAGACATTAATTGCATCGAACGTTTTCGATTCCTACTCGATGGGTAACATAAATAATGTTTCATTGTTTCTTTAATGTTCGATAGCTCGAGGCACACCGGCAACGTGACTATCGTCGAGCTGTTCGTCGATCCTTTATCCGGCGATCGTCTTAAGAAGAATCGAGCCTCTTCGATCGATCGATTTATCGATCTCCCGCACGAAGGAAGCGTGTCTCAAACGAGGAAAATAGCAAAGTTCTTCCGGATTTTGTAAACGGACTATGGTTTTCAGTGGGAAACGAAAGACTCGCCTCGGTGTCTCGAAAAATCGTAAGAAGAAACGCGTCGCGAGTGTGCTCGAGGTAAAATAAGAAAGCGAAGAAAAAGGTAGAAGAAGAGAAAGAACGCGAAAGGAGCGAAAAGCTCGAAGGGTGCTAAAGGGAAGCAAGTGGAAGTGAGTTAAAAGTAATGTGAAATGGATGGTACGCCAAGGATAAGCAAAGCAGTTCTAATATATGGATGCCCATGGGTGGAATTTGGCCGAGATGTGCCAGCGCTACCATCACGCTGTACCAGCGGTCCAAACTTCTTCGCCAGCTAGGGATCCCTCGGCTGCCATCGTGCAGCCTTTGCCGACGCCCTCGCACATCGATCAGGCCAACAACCCTTCCTACTCTCATTACACGTAAGCATTTCTTATATTTTAACAATTTTTACTTTTGTTATAAGAAACTTTTAAATTTACTAGAAGACTCGTTGAAAAAGTTTACTTCGTTTGCATTAGAATTAGTTAACGAACAAATTCTTCTGATAGTCTTAAATTCGTCATAGTTTGTACGGTATTGCCCGGTAGCAAATACAGCATTACTTCGTAGATTAGATCGGCCACAATCTTTATGCTTTTTAAGATCAATAACCTCATAGATCGTGTTCACGTATAAAAAATATTGCGAATGAATTTAAAAGATATTGTAAAAAAGAATTTTAGTCAAAATCCTTGCGCGTGGCCGTCCGCCATGATGTCGAGAAAAGAGAGATCGTCTTATCGCCTCCCGCGAGGAAGGAACGCATCGAAATTGTATTGTGTATATTAATAACGATACGGCGAATTAGGGATAAGTATACGATTCCGGCGGTTCGGGCCACGGTAATCCTGTTATTAGCTCGGCGATTAGGGTAAGATGAACCCGGGGCAAATTGCGGGGGCGTAGACACACCGCGGTGTTTGCTTAACGTAATCGCCAATCGCCATCCTCCTCGAATAAGGCACGAGTCTACGAATAAGGAGATTATGCGTTTCCTCTACCCTTAAACCTTTCTCCGCCCTTTTTCTCCGAATTTTCTCTTATCTTCTTCCTCTCGATGCGTTTCCACGAAAAGTTCATTAAATCGCGCCATTCGATTTCATTTTGTTGCTGTTGTTGTTACTGCTGACGGGACGTGGACGATAAAAGTGTCGCTGAAAAATAAGAAAGAAAGAGCGAGGGAGAAAGAGAGAGATGGGAGATGACACCTTACGAGAGCGAGCGAGCAAGAAAATGACGTGGGACGCTTTTATGCTTCGTCTTATGATTTATGTCACTCTCGTATGCTTCGCGTGTTTCCTTCTGCTGATAGCGCGTATTCTCTTTGCCATGAAACTCTTTCGTATCTTTCATTTTACGCGCATAATCTCTTGACTATCAATTTTTTCGCGCGTATCTTAACGCGTTAAGTGCCGAGCCGATTTTGCATATTTCCATATATATTCGTTTGATATTGTATATAATTATTTTTGGAATAGCAATACGAAGATTTCGTTCTCACATTTTTCTTTTTTCTTTTTTTACATTAGACTTTACTATTTTTACAATCGGTAAGTAGTTATATTCTCGTAAATGTCAAAGAATACAATTTATAAACATTTTAAAGACGATCTGCAAAATCGAGCGTCGGTCACCGATCACCGTCATGGCAATCGGTGTGCTAATCAAGCAAGTTTTTGTGGAACAAGGAAAATGATTAGACCGAGATGAAATTTTTGAGAAAAACTATAGACGTTTTATTATCTTTATAATTAACGAGACGAGTTCCAAGGGTCGTCCGAGTACTTTCGCGTAACATTTGCACGACTACGACGACTACGACGACGACGACGACGACGACGACGGAGATTCGTGTGTACAGAAATTACATGTCATATATCGCCGGACTAATGACTATGTTTTCTATCTATTTGATTTTACGTAATTATAGATATCCTTGAAAATAATACACGATGTCGGTTGTGTCGCGTGGTAGACCTGTTTACGCGATACAAAGTGTTTCGATATGTGGCGCGGTACCGACGGGCGTTAATCCGAAGGAAGAAAAATGACAATCTAAAAATCGCGAACAGGTATCGTACTTCGTTCTTGGCGATTCCAGAGATCGAAGATCGAAGTATGCTGCATCTTCAAGGATAAGATCCCAGAATCCGTGATCGAAGAGAGAAAGAGAGAGAGAGAGAGAGAGAGAGAGAGAGAGAGAGAGTCATACTAGGATCTTCCGTTGTCGCATATCGGGAAATCCAAGAAATATGGAGATTAGTATAAGATAAGAGAGATATTCCGCTTAAAATAACTGGGAAAATACTTGAACACCTACGTAAAACACAGTCGTCGTTCGTATGTTAATCGGTTTAAAGAAAGTTACATAAAAAGTAAATATAAAAGAAAGAAATCTATTTTTGTCTTCTTCGATCATGCAAAAAAGATATGACAAAGTGTCCGGAGATGTTACGAGCCGAAAAGATCATGCCGGGACGAAAAAATCGTCTTCATTAAAATCGTTCCGGCCGGTTCCATCCAATGCTCCTGGCCCGTCGCACGGATCGCGACTCTCCGTCACGACATGAGCTCGTCTAGCCTACATACGATTTGTCAAACGTTGACCACGTTTTTCCACCGGGGAACGCATCGTTGCTTTGCCATGAAAATCTTGTGATCGAAGGAACAAGCGTGACGGGTATTTAATTTTTTGTTGTTGAATTTATCGAGATCTTTTTCTTTTTTATGATCGATCATGTGGCGTTTATTTTACGTTAGTTTTGTTCTAGTATTGGAACTTTTTATTTCTTATTTCTAAAGGGTTCTACACATTAATATCTATCATTATTGATAATAATAGTAGATCGATATTTTTCATGCGTCAAACTCAAACGAAATCTGAAAATGTTTCTTTAAACATGTCGAGGTATTCGGATTTGTCATTTTTCTTCGAAACTTTCGCCACCATAGTAACCGCGTCGCAACAAGAAGCTCAATTTGCAAACATCGATTATGCGACTGGAAACGTCAATAATTCGATGAACGACGCATCGATACCTCGCATACACTTCGCAAAGGACACTATATCGGTTTTTCTCGGAACGTCGGCTCGTCATCAAAATTTTATTGCATCACGGGATTTCCGTAGCCGAAAAAGCGAAGCGAGAGGAGTAGGCCCGACGGGGCCCGCTTTCTACATCCGCCATTTTGGTGAACGCGCGCCAGGGAGAAAGAAATTCGCCGAAAGGAAAGCAATCGGCGTCGCGGACGTCCCGTCGAGCTTCCTCGCGATTTCTGTTATCGCGATGATTCAGTTTAGTGACTCGACGATCGAACGATGACTGGGATTTTGTCTTAGATTAACGGTTTCATGGGCGGTCTTGAAGTGTCGATCACGCGAGCTCCGCTACCTTGGCCGAGTCATTTTCTGTGTAAAAATTCTGAAGGTTCTCTCTCTCTCTCTCTCTAGAGTGTTTCTTAAAAATTCATCGCCATTTGATTCTTATCATTTCGATAACGACATTTATTTATTTATTCAACGGGAATTACAGGACTATAAAAATAACAATATAGAAAATATACAATTCGAACATAAAACAAAGAATAGAAGATACAAATTTCTTAATACTTCATTTATATTTCGTAACTAATACGTCTTCGAATTCTCCCAATATTTCCTAAACATTTATGCTCACGTTCCGAGCAAGCACGAAGGTCTCGCGCTATCGAAACTATCCGTATCATCCTAAGTCATCAGAAATTATCGCGTGTTCCTCCACCTCGACCTTTCCTTTGAAAAATCATTCCCATCGATAGTACGATGGATTACACGAAGTACTCGGGAAGATTTCGGTGCCAAAGTTTACGCGATTTCTCTTCCTATCTCCTCTTTCTCTCTCGTGCGCTCGCGCGTATCGTCAAACGTAAAAAAAAGTTCGATCCTTCTCCGGGTGAGCGCAGGAAGTCGTACGTAATGGTTCTACGGGTTGAGGTCAGAGGATGAGGTGTACAGGGTATATACCTCACCGACGTCCGTTCCGCAGCTTAAACCCGTAAAGGTTTCGGGGATGCGCTTTCTTCGTTCTCAAATCTGAAACGCGCCGGAGCGTTAGTAGTGCAGAGGTGAGCGGCTGAGGTCGTCACTTCCGCTTACCAACTGAACCGCACATTGGTCATTCGATTTAAAAGTTTAATCAGAGGCCTATAAAATTTCTTTCAGTTCCTGCCTCTCGCTTCTTTGACTCGTTTTTCTTTCTTTTTACACAGCTAACGAATGAGTGGTACGAAAACTCGGGGGAAATCTTGCACGGGGTAGGAGTGAGATTTTTGATGAAGCTTATGGGGATTATCCGGCGATCGGAAAAGTTTCTTATTGTGTTTATACATTTTTTGGATTAATTCAACGTGTTTCGTTCACACAAGTATCTCTAGCAGTCTCTGGTAGTCGGTAATATCCTTTAGTGATTTCTAGTGATCTCTAGTGATCTCCGGTAGTCTGTACTAATCTCTAATCTCATCTAGAGAGACCGTAGAGCTTAGGACGATAAGAATTGCGAGTACTTTCCTCTCGTCGTCGCGTATCTGCCACGTACCGTTGCGACACGGCGCCACGCAGGAGTTATACGCGCTCGCGTACGTGCGTAATGCACGTACATACATACGTACACCTTCATGCTGTTTCGACGTCGAGCAATGCGCAAGGGTGTGTTCGATCGTTCGCGATTATTTGAATAAAATGCGCCAGGACTGCGTCAGCCGTCAGGCCTCCGCCGTTCGAAAGAAGCTTTCTCTGACTGTTTTTATTAAAGGCTGGCCCCGAGAGAGAAAGAGAGAAGGGGGTGAGGAGAGGAATAATTTTCTCGAAGGAACAAGTGTGTCGTCGGCGAGCCATACGTTCGATTCCTTTACCATTAATTTCCCTCCCTTTTTTTGATCGTTATTGCTCTTCACTTTCGCCTAATCTCAATAAAAAGTCGTTTCTCTCAAGTATTCGGTAACTCCCCCCTTCGTAATTACGAAAATCATTAAAGAGCCGTCGATGAAGTAATTTCCGGATAATTTTTCCCGGATAATCACCTACAAATTTTATTTACTTTGCATACACTGCCGAGTCTCGTCGGTCTTTTCCCACCGTCCGAATCTGATGAGCGATCGATCATCGCGAGAATGCGACAACCGATCGAATTAATTTATTACGAGCATGCAAATGGCTCATTGTCTTTCGCATCATTATCGCCTATCTCATTTAACGGGGTCCCCGATAACAATGCCTTTCTAAAATTTCAACCGATCGTTCCGCGTACGACGGCCCCGAGAAGGACGCTTCCGTCCGACGAATTTTCTTGGGGTCTTTACATTCGGTGTTGAGCCGTCGCGTCGATCGGATCTATCTATCTATCTTCCCGTTACGAGTCTAGGATCCTTACGGGAATTTTGACCATCCCGCCAAAACTTCGGGCTCCGTCAAGGTTGATTTTCATCAGCGACCATGAGGATAAACATTAAGGAGTCGTCTGCCAGAAACGGCGACGGCCTCAAGACGCCACCGGCCGTTTGGAATCTTGATACTCTCCCCTCTCGTTTTCCCCGCGACGCGGCGCGATATTAATATTTTCGATACGAGCGAAGCTCATTGCATTTCCAGTTGGAAACTGCTTCCTCTACGCCTTCCATCTCTCTCTCTCTCTCTCTCTCTCTCTCTCTCTCTCTCTTTCTCTCTGTCTCTCCTTCTCTCCCTGTCTTTTTCTCTCTCTCTCTTTCTCTCTTTCGGTGCAATCACCCCACATGAATCATTAAAGAAACAATGCTGAAGGCAGTGGCGTATCTATCATAAGCGTGGGTGGTGGCGCAGCTGCGCCGAGAGGCGAATCCCGGGGAATCCTGTTGGTGAGCTCGACGCAGGATACGATTTTCTTATTCGAGATCTATGTATATATGTATGTGCCGCGTTTACATACGCGTCCAAAGCTCGTCCTGTCGGCGAGCCGTTATTGTCAGCAGGATTCTCCACGAGAACCTTTCCACGTCGTGTGTTTTTCATTTTTACGAGCGGAAAACACGATCTTGGTCGAGCGTTTTTTACCTAGGGTGTTCAAAAAGTCTCCAGAAAGTAGTTACTAATCGTAAATAGTATATCGCGTTAATAATTATTTAATACGAGCGATGGAAGAACTCGTCAGAATTTTTGTTATTCTTATATTTCAAAAAATACGTTAAATGCATTCGCTGGCAGTCATTTTCCGTGAACTTTTCGTCCTTCGTGGTTGATATTCTCAGCGATGAATTTTTAGCGATATCAAAAATCGTGGAATTATTTATTTCGCTCGACGAATACCTTCGTAACCCCAATAACGTGATTCCCAAGAATCACGATACTAAAGAGGAAGCAAAAGGCGAGGAAGAAGGAGCAAGAGAAGGAGAAAGAGATAGAGAGCAAGGGAAGAAGGACGGAGGATAGCAAAAAGCGGCGTACTAGCCGGCGACTTTATTGAATGAAAATGCCGGAACGTTTTTGCGTTCGTGTCAGCATCTCGCGGTCCGAATGAAACAATGGCCATTATGTGGAACGCGTCCACGTGTGTGGACAATCTCTCTCTCTCTCTCTCTCTCTCTCTCTCTCTTTCTCTTTCATACTCAAACATGTAAGAACATTCGAGTGTACACGTACGGTAGCTTCTTCGAAAGAAAGTATAAATAAAGAGGGTTGTGTATAGCACTCGTTTATGCATTTTCGTGCGAGTCTCCGGCGTAGATACGAAGAACGAGAGAGAAAGAGGGAAGACGGTACGAGGGTGAGGGTAAAAGATATAAAACGGACGTACGCCACGCACGTGGCTATTATATCTACCTGTCTCTCTCTTTCTCTTTCTTCACGTGCCTGGTCCGAGCACTCGCATTAAGGCCTTAAGGACAATCGTGGGAATTCCATGAAGTGGCCTTGAATGGTTCATTCATGTCGATCAACTCTTTTCCTAACGGGGTTGACAGATCAATCGACCGGCTCGAAACCCACGGGATTTCTCGTCTCTTCTTTCCACTATGCTTCTTCTATGCTCTTTGAAAGCGAGGAGACGAGACGAGGAAGTCTATCGCTCAACGGCACCTGTTCCTTCTTATCTTCTTTTCCTCTCGATTCAACAACGACCGTGTTCGGATTCATCGAACGTCTCGTTAGCGATCACAGAATTACCGGATAAATAAATAACATTTATTTTCCACTTTTCCCTCGCATTTTCGATACTCGACGTACCTACGGTCGATCATTCATTTATAATTGATAACTAATTCATCGGGGTATTAGCCGTGACGATGTAACGAGCACACTTTGCACGCCATCGCCGTCGGGTAAGGAAATAGTAAAAGACGATGTAGAATCTCGGACGTATACTCACACGCGTACACCTATTACATATATACACAGCGGCGATAATTCTCAAAGACGTAGTGCGTGCTAGACGAAGTAGAGAGAGAGAGAGAGAGAGAGAGAGAGAGAGAGAGAGACTCGTGGAAGGTGTTACGAGAGTCCTACACGAGTGGGATAATGGCAAAATTGAAATATACTGTTCTCGATTTACAGGATGCTGGATAATTATGACAGGGGTGAGGTGACACCACCGCCGGTGAGCAGTTATGGAGGCTCCCCGGGACTCTTGGCACTTCATTCCTCGCTTTATGCGACACCCACGTCCAGAACCTACGACATCGACTCCAATATCGATGGCAACGACGGCTCGATGCCTATCGATACCCAAATCATCTCGGTACTACGCGCCTCCACTTTTCTGGCCTGGTACCCATCGCTTCGGACCCTTTCTCGATAATAGATTCCCTATAATATTTTTCGTATGTGCCTCCCACGCGCTTCTTCGCACTTTGTCTTCCTTTATTATTATTATTACTTCAGGTATCGCGTGTACGTACCTATGGTATTGAAGAGGTGTCGAGTCAGGGTTCAAAGAGATCGGTGCTTTATAATTTGATTGATGTCTTCCATTTATCTTGGATAAATTCTTATTTTATGTACTTGAGTACCATAGCATACAATTTATGTGATTTTCTTTAAAAGTTGCTATATATATATATTCTTTAACTGTGTAACATTTTATTCGTCTATAACAAAGTAGAATAAACGAAGACAGAAATCAGCAGTCCATATAAAAATGTTGATAAAATTGTTATCATCCAACTGACCCTATGTTAATTTGCATTTAGATTCCGGGCATGTTGAGCGGTCCAGCTCAGCAACGTTTGGAGGACATGTCCTGGTTAGCGTCCGGCCCATCCTTGGATTATCAGCAAGGGATTTCATCGATTCCCGCGGGAGTGAAGATGTGCCATCCTGGCAGTACCGCGCAGCGTAGCCTCAAGGAACAACGGATACGTCGTCCGATGAACGCCTTCATGGTCTGGGCAAAGGTCGAGCGCAAGAAATTGGCCGACGAGAATCCCGATCTCCACAACGCCGATCTAAGCAAGATGCTTGGTAAGTCAGTCTCGATCGTTCTCCGCCTCTTATCGATCGTACGAAACGTTCGATCAAATTTATTAAAAAAAAAACAAGCGAAAGTTCTTCTTTTGATCCTCTTTTTATTTTATACGTAACTTTTTAATATTTTCTACGAAAGCTGTGATCTCTTTAAAGGATTTACGTTGATACGATAAAAGCTGGTGAAATCAAGCGAGAGACCGTTCTCGTTTGTATCTCACCGTGAAAAGAGGTAGAAGAAAATCCTCTTTCCTTCGGGGCAACACCGCTGGGAATAAGAAAGTCGGAAAACCTTTCTTACATTTACCTTAAAAGGCGTTATTAAATCTCGTAGCATTCGCACGAATGGAGGACTCGTGGATCGGGGAGAAGGGAAAGCGAGGGATCTACGAGGAAATCTTTTCTTCCAAAGATTTCCATCGAATTAATTTATTTACGTGGAAAAAAAATATATCAGCGCCTAGATCCATTCGAATCAATGATTGTTCGTTCAAATCAGTTATCTCTATTGAATATAATTACAACAAAAATAATATTCAACCTCGGTATAAACGATAAAGTCGGATTTAATTAATTATTACTCGATATCACCGGAATATGATGAAACAAATAGACTATATAAAAAAAAACTTTCTGTAAATCGATCACAGAGATGATTCAAAGAGATCTTTAAAAGAGCGTGCCCGGTGCCGAAGAGGATCTGTCGGCGCGAGGCGGTCGCGCGTAGTCGATCGTAGCCGGCTACACCTTGAATTATCGACAATTGGCATCCGCGACGTTATTGGCATTTGAACGAGCGGAGCGGCCGTCGTGCAGAAAATTGTAAACTCTCTCGCTCGCGCGTAGCCACCCACCACAACCACCCGTGCCCATTTTAAGCGCACGCGCTACGCTCCGTGCGTGCGTGCGTGCGTGCGTGCGTACGCAAGATCATTCGTATTCGGCTTGTACGTCGCCACGTGTTTGTGTTTGTACGTATTAGTGTGGCCCGCTTCTTTCTATCCCTTGCTCACGTATACGAACATACATATATCTATACATATACACACACACACGCGCGTGTTCCTCTTTGTTTCAGAATTTTTATTCTTTTCTTTGTAATCTTTTTTTTTGCTTCCAATTTTTCTTTCGCCTCCCCCTCCCAAGTTCATCGCGACGAAGCACGGAACTCACGGCAGGGTTTATCGATCGGACATTAGGCGATCGGCGCGATGTTATTGGCATGACGCGGCTTCGATTATTATGCGCGCCGCGATCGACGTCGCCCACCCCCACCAACCCCACTTCGTCTCTTTCTCCTTTTTTCCAGACGTCTTTACATATTCATGCGCGTGCTATGTGTCGATCCGTCCGTTCCTTTACGTCCGTTAGTCCTCCGTCTGCACGTTGCCGCACGGAGAAGAGAAACAGAGAGAGAGATAGAGAAGGAGAGAGATAGAAACATAGATTTATTAGCGTTCGTGGTAATACTGTCGAAAGGATAACGAAAAAGATGAAAAGTAGCGATAATAAAAAGAACGAGAGATCATTTGGTCCGGAATAAATTTAATTAGCTACTGGCAAGTTGTGTGAAATAGACGTACTTTATATTGCTTTAATATTTATTTCTATAAATATTCATGCACGAGTTTAACGTTTGCCTCGCAAGAGAAAGAAAGATATAAAAAAAAAGATAGCAAGACGAAGAGAGAAAGTATCCTCGATAAGAAGACCGCCCCACAGACTTTCTTCTCCTCCTCCTCTCTTTCTATTCTCACCGAGGAGAAGAAAAAGAAGAGAGGAGCGATCCACACGCGTTCGCTTCTCTATGTATGTTGTACGTGTCGACGTTGGCCGTGTGTGGGCCTCATATCCGGCGACGCGCGTGCCCGTGCATCCTTATTGATCCTCCTCCAGCTCCCCATCCTTCTCATCCTCATCTTCTCGCCGCTTTGGGCCCGTATGTCAACATTAGAAATTGATGCGTCCACTCTCCGATCGTGGCTCCCGCCATTTACACACATAGCAAATTTCGAAGATTATACCACGGAGGCGAACACGATCGACGATGACACTCTGCCGATCCGATTACTTACTCGGAATATTCGATCGATATAATTACGAGGTATCGTTATCGCGATATCGAGCAATGTACATCGCAAGAGAAAACAATACCACGAAGAGATTATCCTATGGATACAAGTACGATCGTTTACTAAGCGTTCCCAACTTACGATCCTCGTTGATCTTCCCTCAAAAAAGACTGAGGGAAGGGAGGTGAAAAAAAGGCGTTGAAAGGTGGACACCGAGCTCGTTGGACGCGCCATAAAGCAGGAAAATGTGCTCGGTTCGCGTCTACTCGAGCGTTGGACTCGAACGATCGTGACGCGTTTAAATCCTCGTCGACTAGCCTCATACTCCTCATCCTCCTCCTCCTCCTCCTCCTCCTCCTTCTCTTCTTCTTCTACAGCGGGACTCTCGTTCAAGCACGAGGTAGTCGCCTTCCGCGATCCTTCCCTCGTTTTCTCGGTAATTAGTTACGGTCCTGAAATCCCGGGAGCGTCGTAGCAGAAGAGAGAGAGAGAGAATGAGAGAGTAAGAGAGAGAGAACCGTGCGTGTTATCCGCGATCGAGCTCGCAGGAGCAAACGAGAGAGGCATCGAGCGAGAGAGATGCAGTGGTGCAAGCAAAAGGGGCGTCGTTTGTACGGGCCGACGCCACTGTCGCAAGACCACCTACGACAAATGTCGCAGCCAGCAAATAATACCGGCCACGTTGTACCACCAGCGACAGGAGAGATAGAGGGCTCTAACTGCCAGCACGGTATCGTTGTTTAGTGCCTCTGATTACTCTTCCGTTCCTTTCTTTCTTTCTCTCTCTCTCTTCCTTCTTTCCTCTCTCTTCTTCCGTTTGAACCCTCTTCCCCCATAGAGCTGCCGGGTGACAGAGAGAGAGAGAGAGAGAGAGAGAGAGAGAGAGTGAGAGGAAAAGAAAGGGAGAAAGAGGAACCAAGCTACCTTCCGAATGCGTGCGATTCGCGGGCGGGATAGGGCCTAAACGACCGATCCGTGAACGTACAGTATCTCACAATAATGGTGTACCATGGAAGGGCCGGCAGATAACGTCGCCTCGTGCCGAGATTTAAAGGACAGCCAGCCCCGAAGCGAACGCTCCCCCGGCGATTGAGAATTATTGCTCGAGATGGCCCACCGTCCTCGTATATCGCGACCGCGCGTCATTATTGCACGCTCGCTATACGTGTTTTTCTGGCCAATTCGTTTCGTGAATTCATGTCGTCGCTTGCGGCTACGTTTTTCCTATCGCGTGTGTTTTCTTTTCTTTTTTATTTATTTTCCTTGTCATTTGGTCCATCGGAGGCTGCGAAAAATTTCGCGTTCTTCGGAAATGACTGACGCGAGTAGATATTTGATGCATCTAAAGCGTTGAGTGTCATAGCGGTCACCGATGACTGACACTCGATTTTGCGGATTGTCTTTAAAACGTTTATAAATGTTTTTCTTAGATATTTACGAGAATGAAAACTATCGATTGTAAAATTAGAATAGGAATAGATGTATGTATATAAAAAAGAATCATCTTGCATGGCTGATGACAGTTAGCGATGACCCACATCGAAGATTTCTAGAAGATGCAAAATATTCGGAGCGCCTCATCGAGAGTCTCCGAGATTAGCAGAAATCTTGGCATACGAGAGGAATCGATCTCTCTTTCCTCATCTATCTCGCCATACGTCATTCCTCGACTGTCTTCGAACTCGTTCATAAATCTCATCCCGACTCTTTGTACCTCGATCGTATACTAAGAACGTCAAAGTTAGCGAGCCAACAACCTACGCATTTTTTCCGATGGAAGAAAAATTGCGAAATTCCGTTGCTATGTACGAACGGATCGAACCGTGCGAGAAACAATTACGAGGTACTTGTACGTTAAGTCATCGGGGTCGTAACCCGATCGAGAAATCGGTTGTATCCGTCGACAGGGCCCGAGTTTACGTTTAGAAAAATCATCGAGCGGCTAGAACGAAGCTCGACGTGCTCCGATCGAAATTAGCATACGCATTGGAAGTGCGTAAGAACGAACGTTTCGATTGCGGGGGAAAGGTCTACTTTTCATCGTTCGGTATAATACATATGCATATAATATATCTATATTCATCTCTCGATAGCGTATCCTCCTCCACCGCGAACGTCTCTCTCTCTCTCTCTCTCTCTCTCTCTCTCTCTGTCTCTCTCTCACTCTCTTTCTGTCTCTCTTTCTCTCGTACTCGCACTAGCTCTCTCATCGTCTCCATCGACCGGCTCGCGAACAATAGCACCTCGACTACACGGTGGATGAACTTCTGAGGCTGGAATCGGCTCTGCCCACTCTGTGAATTTCGTTTCCGTAAAAATGGCCGTAAGAGAAAAGAGGTCGGCCCGATCTAAAAGGCAACCTACATCCTGTATAGCCGCGGCAAACTATAGGTCTTCGATAGTGCATCGCTTAATCTTGATAATGCACCAGATTTAGAAAGTTTCTCGGCACTTTTCGTAGCCCTCGAGGGAGGATCTATTTTTTTTTTCTTCGTTCCTTCTTTTCTTCGTCGATTCGCGAGGACGTTGGTCAATTTCACGGGAAATTAATTTGCATTACGAGATAAGATCGATAGGATAATGTTAATCATTTAATCGATACACATCTAGCCGTTTAATTGCCTTCGAATAAGAATTCCAATCGACCTGTTCGAATTCGAGACCGTAAGATTACTTGCCAAAGTTTTTATCCAATTCGTATCTCGATTATGTATATATCGATCCGCATGGTATCACGTCGCCGGAATAAAACGATCCGAATTATCGTAAAACGAGCGGGCTCGGCGATTCGTTTTCTATTCGATCGACGTAGATCGAGGTCTCGTTCGAGATGTCCTTCCCGATACATACATACCTACCTACCTGCATTGTGCATCGCTAAGTGCAACGATCGATACGAATTATCGTCGTTCGTGTTACAGGTTCCTCTTCCCTCGTAATACGATATTGTTCGAAGCTTCGAACTACGTATACGGGGTGTCTAGAAATTGCAGGTAGAAATTTTATGGGTTGATCGGAATCCAAAGAGAGGGAGGAAGAAAATAAAAAAATAAATAAAAACAAAAACAAAATAGAACGACGAACGCTCGAAAAATATATTTCGAATCGAATCGTAGTCCACTTTTTGTCGCGTTCCAATTTATTTCTATCTCCTTCTCTCTCACACACGGGGTGGGCATGATTTACTTTACGAAGACTCGTCCTCCACGTTCTCTCCGGCGTCGTAGCTCGATTAACCCAAGACAAGATCGGCTTCTCGTACGATCACGAAACTCATTTGTTCCTTCTATATCGTTCGCGTACCTACTCTGCCCCCGTTGCGCGTTCCTCGCATCCGTCGAGATCGCGCCGTTAAAACGTGCACTTCCACGAGAACGATCCTCTTCTTGAACTCGAGCTTCTTGCTGCCATACAAAAAGAGTTATATTTTGGAGGAGATTTTTACTATTATTAAATTTACAATTCTTCCCACGAGCGTACCAAATAAAATCTCTTTTTATTGTAACCTCAGATACGTCAGGGAAACGAAGTCGAGGAAAACGAGTCGGACCGTGACAACAAGTTTAAGATTAAAAGATTAAAAAGAGTCGCAGGCTGGTCGATCTGGAAAGAACAGTTTTCTTTAGGATTCGATAAGGCCGACAAAGTCGTAAGAGGAGCTGGGCAGCACGCATAACGAGTCCGAGCGACGGAATAAGTAAGAGGAAGTCTACTCTCGTACCTGCTGCTAGGCGAAGCAGCATAACGAACCGTGAGACAAGATCAGGCCCAATAATTGCGCATACATATCAAATGAGCCCCGGGGTGTTTGTGTGTTCGTAGGGTCTTGTGATCGACCAAGGGACCCCACACGTACACACGTATAACATAACTGTATTTAATAGTATAGAGTGGACGCAGCGTATTCGTTTTAACGCTATATGATTTTATTTTAATTTTCTACTGCAGGGTGCTAAGTTTTTTTTTTTAATTCGGGGACCTATGATTGCTTCTAT
>JAIFRP010000038.1:3554718-3569231 GCA_032403825.1 Odynerus spinipes | reverse complement strand
TATTCTTTATATATAAAATATATATATAGAATGGACGAAGGAACCGATGGGTTGGCTAAGCCAAAGCAATAATAAGCCATAAGCGCTCTCTCTGCATAGAATGCCGGGTAATGAGGTGGAGTCGAGAACGGAGTCTGGCCGCACCCTTACCTTACCTTCCGACCCACCTATCCCTCCTCTTCCTCTTCCTCTTCTTATACTTCTTCTTCTTCTTCTTCTTCTCTCAACGACAACCACGAGGAAGGACGAGTAACGTAACGATGACGAGTATCGCGAGAACTGCACCGAACTACACCAACATTTTCCTAAAACTAGTCTTCGAGCCCTTTTCCTTCTTTTACTTCTTTGTATCTATCCAGACAGGAAGAGTAAGAAATTATTATGTTTATGAAGATAGGCGGGAGTTGATAAGGGGTAGGACGAAAGTGATCAAAACAAGATCGGGGAGGGGTATGAAAATTTGTAAAGGGTTGAGATAAATGCACGCGTTTGTATCTACACGCGACGTATTTTATTTTGTTAATCTAATTCACAAGACACCCCGCCGGGTAATGGCGGAGTTTAATCGCCGGCAAAGGTATACAGAAAACGGTAGATAATTCATTAAGATCGCGAGCGACTATATTCCGATGCTGCAGTGTAGATAGCCGTTCCGCGAATCAGAGTAACAGAAGTTCGTTCACCTCTTCGTATTATAATCTATAATAAAATAGTCTTGAAGGATAATGACAAAATGTTAAAAAATTTGAGTACGTAAAATGTAAAATAAACTCAAAATGATCCATAAAATAACACACGCGAGGAAGCATTAATAAAACCGTATCCGTCGGCAATGTGTTAAGAGGCCGGACAAACTGTTCCCGTTGGCTCGTCATCGCGCACGTGCGTGCGAGCTCGTGTCATCGTCATCTTCTTCGTGGCCCTGAATCTTCCCCATCGCCTTCGTCCTCGTCGTCGTCGTCGTCGTCGTCGTCTTCTTCGTACACGACGAGCATCCTGCATCGACCCCTCCCAGATTTTCTGCGTTCGTATCTTTATATATACCAGTGTGTGTATACGTGTATGTAGGTATATACATATATATATGTGACTGGATAGAGAAAGAGAGAGAGAGAAAGAGAGAAAGAGAGACGAGACGCAGTGCTCACATCGCCAACGGAGATGAGATACATCACGAGACGGGAGACGTATTATTAATGGTGACAGTGGGCGACCCAGGTTGGGCGGGGTGCGCGATGCGGTCCCGCAAGAGGCCCACCGATGTGGGCCCTCTTTGCCCGCCTCGCTTTCGACCCCTTCCTTCTTCTTCTCTTCTTACTTTCTTATCTTTCGCTCCTCGTAACTCCATCGACCTCGCTACAACAGCGTACGCTACTTTGTTAGTGTTGGATGACTCCGTGCTATCCTAGGAACGTCACTTGGATTTTCTTATCGATGTAGGATGAATAGTTAAGTGGTGTATATATATATGTATATATATGTATATGTATATATATAATTACGATTGTATCGATGTCTCGTACTTCCTTATCGTCGCGAACGCGGCTTTAATCTTCGCTAATTTTCCACAGGTGTTCTCCCAAGAATGTACAATTTTATCAAACACTTTGTACATTTTATCGATGCAGGAAGAAAAGACGAATCAATTGATCCTTCGAAACTAAAAACTTTCTTCCGACGTATCCGCAATTTATTTTCCATAGATATCCTACAAGTTTATAAATCATCGATCGTAGTTCGATATTAATATCGGGACCACCCACGTGGCCCGAGATACAACATTATTATTGAAGAGAGATTGGGCCCGGCATTCGTCCGTATACCGTGGACCCCCACTCTGTGTTTTCCGTTAAGCGAGTAACTTTATCAACGCAGCGCGCACCGAGCGAATATTGAGTTTCGTGCCCGACGGTATCCGATCATAACATTGATAATGATTCTTCTACGCCTACGGGCCGGTCCGGATAAGGGAGATGAAAGGTACGGACCGAGCAATACTCGGCTCGCTAATACTCGGGACCTCGAGAACGTCTCGGGGTCCTGGTTCCGTTTTATTCGAAGGGAACAATAGCGACGCGAGGATCTGAAAATGTTAAAGGCGGACTTTCGATCGCGGAGCGAAACGCGCCGCGGTGCGTTCAGGAGAGATCTTTCGCACGAGGATCGATTCGTGATTTAAACAGTTTTTATAAAAAAATATGTCAGTGGTGGTAATGGACTTGGTGTGATTTTATATTTAGACTATCGTACATGTACTTCTCTTTTTCTTATTTTTATCTCGGATCGACTCGTGATTTAAGAAAGTTGATATAAAAAATATGCCAGCAGTAGTAACGTATGTTATATGATTTTATATTTATTTAAAGTACAGATAGCTTGTCGTATACTCCTCTTTCTCTCGCTTTCCATTTCATGCACCACCGATTCTTCTCACACATACACGCTATAATTTATTCGGTGGTTCGTTGGTAATTAAAGTCAAGAGACGAGAGAACCGGCAAAGGGTTGAGTTTAAAAGGCCGTGGAGTTTAAGAAAATGTCACGTTCCACGTTTAAGACGAGACACGCGCGCGTTACGTCCACGGAACGTAGACGAAATTCTTCAAGCGAGAAAAGAGAGGATGAAAAAAGAAGAAGAGAGGAAGAAAACGGCCAGTTCATCGAGGATCGCCGATCGAGGTGAATTACCGACAGGTGTGTGCGTAAATCAGCGTGGAATCGTTAATTAGGAGAGTAGAAGAGTAGAACCTCCTCGTGCTGCTCTCTGGAAAATGTCAGCGCCTCTCTCAAGGTGCTGGAAAAGAAGAAGAGAGAAAGAGAGAGAGAGAGACAGAGAGAGAGAGAGAGAGAGAGAAAGAGAGAGGATTCGAAAGACCTCCTGACACGAGAGATCTCGTGCGATTCGAGAAAGCCGATCGGGTATTATAACGCCTCTTTCGTAGATCGATTTTCCTATCGACCGGCCTACGTAATCGAAGACTCGGAATATTTCCTCGAACGTTCCATACGATTTCTTAACGAACGATCCTTGAATTCTCGAGGAATTTATCGTATGCCAAATTGTTCTTAACGCGTTCGAAGATCGATGATCCAACGTGTGAATCGTGCAATATTTCGACTCGGTATTTGGGTCGTGCGAAAAGTGAAAATAATTCTCGAAATCGACGAAAGAATTTCGATTGATGTAATCACGCGAATAATTGCTAAATGTTGCTCGACATAAATGGGGAGAGAAAAAGAACCGCGAGTGGATAAAGAGAGCGGCACGAATGAAAAGTAAACCCTTTCTCCTCTCTTTCTCTTTCTTTCTCGTTCCCCACCTACTTCCGAAAACATCGAAATTAATGAAGTCGTCCGGTGGGGGTAGCAGTTTTGAGGGGCACAGCGCGGGGTAAATTAGAGGTACACGCCGGCCATTAGAATACTTAACGAGGACATCACGGTGGGACGCGATTGCGCGGGTGTGATGATGAATCACCGTGTACCTTCCTCGCCGCGGAGCGCGCCCAGGAATATTAAATTGAGTTAACTTGGCCCAAAAAGTTTCGAGAGCTCCTCCTTGCGTTATCCTTCGTCCACCGGAAGCTTGATATATGAGAATAAAGGAAGGAAGGAAGGAAGGAAATTAAAAAAAAACGTCGTTTCTAAATCATCGTCGTTTATTTAATTTTTTTTTATTTAACTGCTTCGCTCCGTACGTACATCGAACGAAAAATATACAAAATCAAAAATATACAAAAAAGAAAATTTCACACAATTCGATCGAAAGGTAAAAGATAAAAATAAATAAAAAGGAAAGGAAATAGACTAGGAAATAAAAGACAAAGTAGGTACAAAGAAAGGAAAGGAATAAGAGACGGCGAGCAAAGCGAAGAGAGCGGCCTTTCAGGAAGGGGAATCCTTTTTTTCCTTACCACCGTCTTCCCCCAGTTCCTTCTCTCCTCTCTCTACATCTCTCCTTTCCTACTTCGAGGTCCTCCGGGTTTAGCGGCTCCTCCGGAGTTGAAATATACAAAATGAAATATGAAATAATGGTTCTCGTGCCTTGTGGCTGGCTGAAGGCACGGGCGCACCCATATCTACGCCCCCATGCGTCTATGTACCTGTATGTACACCAATACCAACAGGTATATATATATATACATATATAAAAGCGTGTGTACTCGAGACTACCTATACATATCACATGTAGTATATATACATATATGTGCATCCGCCTTGCACAAACTTTTTTCAGTTTCTCGTACGTCTCTCGTCTCTCGCGTTCTCGTAGGTATTAACCCCTTTATCCCGTCGTTTAATGATATTCCCGTGGAAGGCTCGAGCCCTCGAGCTGGTACGCGTTTTATCCCGATTTTTAGGGAAAAAGGGCCGACCAAGTAGGCCGATATCGGCCTGCTGACCAGCCGGCTCGACCGTCTCACGGATTCCGTCGAAGGTCGTTACGAGTTCTCCTTCTTATTCTTCTTCTTATTCCTCCTCCTCCTCTTCCTCTTCTTCTTCTTCTTCTTCTTCTCCTCTTCTTCTTCTTTGTGGCGGAGAGTAAAGTCGGATGCTCGTTAGGCTTTAAGGTATTAGCGTGCGGTGGTCTTCCTTCCTTTAACCGTGCCTCTTCTCGAGATCTTCTTCTGTCGGCTGATTATTTCAGAGTTAGTTAGATTACCACGCAGTGATCCTAGATTTTCCGATACCTTCCAGCAAGTCGTTTTATCGATCTCACCCAAATCAGTTCTTCTATCTTTTTATTTTTATGTATGGATACAATTTTTTTTAATACAGTAGATCTCCATGTAACGCGGTTAGAGAATTAAGGAAAGCTCATACGGCGAGAACTTTTTATTTTTATACTACGCGAAGGAAAAATAATATCTCGAATTTAATTTTGATTTTTTCAACCGATTTACATAATATCGTATTGTTTAAGAATGCAACCACCGCGTTATACGGGGATCTACTGTACAACATTTAAATTTTACGCCTCACACCGTTAATAACATAATTAATCGGTAAATTGACGAGCGTCTCTTACAAGTATCTCGTATACAGGTATTTATCTCGTTAACGAGACAAGTCGATATTAAATGACCACTTAAACGCAACCGATTTCTTTTTACATTCATGTTGTCGTTGTCGCACGATGTAAAAGCTTTCGCGGCGCGATTTTATCGGCACGAGAGAACGGTCCACGCTTCCAGACAACGTTTTTCCTCGTCTCGAGGCGATTCGCTCGTTTCGATTATTATTAGGGATAAGAGAGTTAACGCGAACGCACCGATGTTTACGAGCCGCGTGGAAAAGGTTGAGAGCGCGGAGAAGTTAAGGCGGATGTGTATCCGTGCTCTGTATGTGTGTGTGTGTGTGTGTGTGTGTGTGTGTGTGTGGACCAATAGATACGTAATACTTCTGCTACACGCGCGAGTATCCGCGAGAATGAGGTGTGCCCCGATAATACTTTAATGTCTAACGTCGGTCTACTTTGTTTCAAACGATTTAAAGCCGACGAACAAGTTTTGCTACGCGTACGATAGATATTTAACAATTTGATTACTATTTTTCTCCTCATGCCACCCTTCCAGTGATTTCAAAAACCACGGTAAGGATCAAGGAGCTAATTTTAACGGATAATCTCAGCATATTATATCCTAACGCGTCGTAAATCATTTTTAGGAAAGAAATGGCGTGGTCTGACGCCGCAAGACAGAAGGCCCTACGTCGAGGAGGCAGAAAGGCTCAGGGTGATACACATGCAGGAACATCCGAACTACAAGTACAGACCGAGACGTAGGAAACACGCGAAACGGGCGCCAGGAGCACCGTCGTCTCCTCCATCAGTCAGCAACGCTACCAGCAGTAGGTCTAATCCCACCAGCGCTACTATTCATCATTCCATGTGAGTTCTTCTTTTAATTTTGACTTCAGCCAGGGCGGATCCTTGAAATGAAAAAATTGTACAGTCCCGAAATGACTGATGCTAAAATTTTATTAGATTCGTGGGTTTGTCGAATAAGGTTATATACTTGTTCTCGTTGAAGGTCCAAGATGGAGAGTTATCAAGGTATCCCACAGATCCCATGGGGTGGTCATTCCCCGATCTCGTCGCTGTATCATCAACAGCAACAGCAGGGTATCCAGGAATACAAATCGGAGAATAATTCTCTGTACGGTAGTCCTTACACGCCTATCATCCACACGCCGGACATATCGCCCGTCGCCAGTCCCGAGCCTGACGGTAAATCGACGTGCTTTGTAATATCGCTCGTTCCCATCTTCGTTATCTCTCTATCCTGTCAGCGACACGCTCGATCGAATATAACGTACACGGCCAACTATCCTTGACATATTTATTTCGATGTCTTTATTATTCTTTTCGACGATTTCGACAATCTTTTATCCAATCAACGGTCTCTCTCTCTCTCTCATGTTCTATCTCTTTCTTCCTAACGTTTCGTTGGATACAGAGGGTATTCGATTGTGACAAGGTGGAAGGGCGTAATAAAGACTGTCAATAATTAAACTTTACTAACTATACTATACCAGATGGATATCTGCACTTCATAAACTTTGTTCCCGACAGCGTTGCTCGACTTAACACAATCGAATAGTTGTTTCGAACGACAAAGATGTAAATTCGAGACTAATTCTTGCCAGTCTCTCGATACTCTTGCTTAAAAAAAGAAAGAGAGAGAGAGAGAGAGAGAACATAGTGATTTATCGAATCGTCGAAGGGAACGTTCCGCATATCTTAAACGTTCTTTTGACACACCGAGAACACGTTTGGAACGATTGTTATTAGGCGACGGAACGCACCTACCGCCCACGCAGAATCCAGATCCCGAACGGGATCTGATGGAAGGGACCTCGAAGCAGCACGGGGATATGGCCGATCAAACGAAACGGTACACCTTTATGAGCACCGACAATCAGGTTCACGGGGGTCACGCCGTTGGTACTAGCATAACCTCGTGTCAGAATTCGGCCGGCTATACGGACACGTTGACCTATAAGAAATCGGTAAGAAAATTCACCATAAAGTTTTTGTTCGATTACTATTATATATTTAATTATTTACAAGAAGAAAAAAAACACAACGTCCTCGTGACCCTTTCAGGTAAGCTATTTGAACTTCGAGAGGCAAACGTCCAGCATAGCCGCGGTGGGCATAGCGAACGGGATGATGGTATCGTGCAACAAGCTCCGCTCCGGTTTCGAAAACGTCGGTTCCGTCACTGGCACATTTTATCCGCCCGTCGCTTCTCCGCACGAGCAATCATTGCAGCATTACACAAGCAACCAGTCCTCGAA
Organism: Odynerus spinipes; assembly: GCA_032403825.1. Lineage (NCBI taxonomy): Eukaryota > Metazoa > Arthropoda > Insecta > Hymenoptera > Vespidae > Odynerus > Odynerus spinipes. The sequence continues at coordinate 3,561,929 of JAIFRP010000038.1, read as the reverse complement.
ATCGGCGAACTATTCGATGCAGTCCGCGGTCGAGAGTAACTACAGTCCGGTACAGTGTAGCAACAGGCAACAAGCGATGGGGATACGCGGTACTAACGAAGGTTGCTCTGGTAATTTTCTTGTTTTCAACATGAGAAGAGATTTTCTTGTCGTTGTATCAGAAGAGTAGGATAACGATCTTTATTTTAGGTGTCAGTCCGAGGTACCAAATGTCCCAGCATCATCAGGAATATCAAACTGACGCAGCAAACGCCGCACGCGATCATAGCCAACAGCAACAGTCGCAACAGCAGCAACAACAGCAACAGATTCATGGACATATGGATCCCAACAGCATGCCAACGTCCGCGGAGGAAGAACAGCAACAACAGCAGCAACAGCAACAGCAGCAACAGCAGAGCTTGCAGTTAGAAAAGTACTTTAAGTATTCCCACCCCACCAGCGCCGGTCATTCTAACCTAAGATCCCAAAATTTGTTGGACAGTAATCACAATTACGCCAGCGACTTACGTTATTACGATCTGGAACAACAGTCGCAATTCGACATGTCGAACTCGCACTGCATCGTCGACGATCAGACCAAAGACGGTCGGTGCACCAACATGGCGATCGGGCACGGCATGGAACAATACGGTATGACAATGTCCAAGTATCAGGATCATTCCCCGCATCCTCAACAACAACAGCAACAGCAGCAGCAATCACCGCAGCAGCAGCAACAACAACAACAGCAGCAGCAGCAGCAGCAACAACAGCAACAAGTCCAGCAACAACATACTCAGAGTATTGAGAACGCTACGAAAGCCGAGGACGATTTTAGTATGATCCTCGCAAATGTACGCAAGACGTGTTACAGTAGCTAGTCCTCCTTTTTTGTTTGTCATTTTTCTCGTTTTAGTGAACTCATCGACGTGTTCGCGAGAAATTTATTGCGTCTTTTTTCCTCTCTCTCGATCAATTTTTTGTATTCTTCTCCATGACCTCTCCCTTTCGTAAAAAGTTAAGAGAAAGGACTCGCTCGAGTATGCTGGTGATTTATTGTTCATAGATCGTTCATCGATCGATCGTATAGAATTAGAGCGTTAAGTATTTTACGTTAAAGGTTCTCTAATGCTTGTAAGCACGATCTCCTTCGTCTCGTTTACCCCTTCTTCCTTCTTTTTATTTTTTATGTTATTTTTCATCTTCCTCCAACGCGACTGGACTGAATCAAAGTTGCTGTAAATGTAGCGCAAATGGGAGATCTCTTTCTATATATATATATTTTTTTTATACTCACATAGACATTTACCTAGCGACGTTATCAAGCGTAGAATTTATCTCTATCGATTCTGACAATCTTTTAGCTTAAATACTTAGACTACATGCGACCGATCGAATTTTGCGTGCGTGTAAAGAACGCTGGGGCGTACTAAATTATTTTTATTAATATAATTCCCACTTAGCGATATTATTTTTATTATTATTAATATTATTATTATTATTATTGATTATTATTGATTATTATTATTATCGTCATCATCATCACCGCTGAAGCTATTTTATTATACTTAATAGAAAAGATTATAAACGATCGTTTAACTTTATCCCTCTTCGAGCATCCTTTTCGTTGTAATTTCACTCTCTGTAAAACGGGAAGATTGTATCGATAATAAAAAGTATACTTTCGTAAATAGTTTCATTAATGACGATCCAGTGAAAGATTGAACCAAAGGTAAAGGGCAACCTCCTATAATGGTTCTTTCGACGACTTAAAAACTGTAGCGTTAATAAAGACACTGTTTGTTATTAAGTCTTTTTATTAAATATATATATAAAAAATATGTGTATAAGTTACAACATCAGGTGTAAAGCAGAAACCATACATAGTATTACATTGTGTCGGAGAGCCGGTCTTCGAACATCTCGTAAAGTATTTAAAGCTACGATAAATCATACACCTTCGTCTTCTATTTAAATTTCTTTTCCGAATGAGTAAGGAAATATTAATGAGAAAGTAAAGTTCTTAGACGATTAATTAAAACGACGATGAATATCGATTGAAATTAAGCGAGTGCCTCTAACGAATCGTTGAAATGTACAATTGGAAAATTTCCTTGTTGGACCGTCGCACTGTTATCATCTAACATCGGCTATTATTCGCGTGAAATTTTTTTCTTTTATAAACATATTGATCTCAGTGCCATAACATCTAAATAAGCATTACGCATATCGCTTAATTTTGATGAATAACATATATACACATAGTATGTACAATTGTATTGCCATTTAAAAAATTTCAACGCTATATTATTCATGTACAAATTACTATACCGTTCCATCCGTCTCGTTTGCCTACATTTTTTAACAAAGAATTTACGACAGCCATCGTGGCTATCGTTAGATAATGTTTCGATTATTGCATCCCTATTACGAGTTTACAAAAAGGGGCAACCTTCGCTATCTTTAGACTATTCCGTTATTATAAATATATCCTGTATCTCGTAAGGAAGCTCAAAGAACATTGATATTTATTTTTATTAATTGGACAGATTTCGCAGTCTTGTTTACAGCAATATACTAAGAGTAGTATGTCCTCCTCTTAAAAAACATAAAGTAACTTTTATAAATCGCACATACTTATGTTTTCCATAGAAATTATTTAGTTCATTTATATATTATATATCGGTGTTGCAAATATTATATGTTCTGTACATTTTATAATTTTTATATGGATTCATATATACAAAATTTGAATATTTACGAGTATCCTCAAACCTTCTTCAAATTTTCAGCACGTTATATCATAACTATGTACAATATGAACTTAAAGTGTACAGGTGTAATATAGAAATGGCAGCTTTACAAGTTATGTATAAAATTCTCTACACAGATTTACAACTCATCGCAGTTCAATGTTTTCTTTGATCGAATTAAACATATCGTATTTATAGTTTGAATGAATTATTTGTAATATATCGTATGCACATATAATATGATACATACAGGTGGAATGACTATACTTTGTTAAGTCCAAGGATTTTAGGAATGTTCAACATAATCATAATATGGAAAATATGATTATAACAAATATTTTTACCGATACACAGAGTAGATAATAAATAATTATTTAAACAGTGTGCATACAGTCAGAGAAATTGGACAAATCGCATAAATGGACACACAATTGAACGTTGGAAAGTTGGAATGTCTTTGGTGTGATACATTTACCTTTATATACCCTGAATAAATATGTGTTTATATTACAAATATATCCATTCAAAAATCTATAAAAAGAGAGTCACATCTAATAGTTTGTGCAAATAGATCGCTATGTTACTGAACTAGTATCCTTGCAATCAAGACTATTTTGAACTTCATAATGTTGATTAAAAGCAAATAATTAGGTACAAGTGCTATTTAACAAAGTTGACATTTATAATAATTTATAATCACCAGCATTTAAAAAATTGAGAATTATCTTGTAATTCATCAAAATAATATCATATAATTAGTAAAAGCTCGTTCCACTGTCAGATCGATCGCACAATTTTTATGCGAGTAAGTTAATGCGAATAGCGAATATCGTTCTCCCAATAGGAATCATCATACTTGCGTATGAAGCACAAAGTGCATCTAAAAGTGGTATTACTCCTATGTCACATTAAGTAGAATCAATATCCAATGGTGTTCTTATGTGTCATTCATCCCACAAACAGTTTTGCTTCATTTTAGAGTAATAAGTAAATATAAAACACTTTTTACAAGTTTTTATACCACATCTATAAGTGCTAGCTACTTTTCTACCTTCCGCTTTACCTTTACAAAATTTTAATCCACATGGATACCAACCAATGCAGAGTTCTAAGGAACATGTGCAAGGTACCCATAAGTTGGACGTGTCAGCACACTTAGAAACAAGCGGTAACCTTGTGTCATTTATATTTTGTTGAGACAAGGGAGTCGAAGTGAAATTGTATACCGCCGCCATTAATGTCATCTCTGATGAACCTGTGAATTTTGTTATAAGCATGTTTAATATAGAATTTAAACATAATTTTAAAATTTTCAGGTGTGCCTATCTACCTGGCCTTTGGATCCACTGTTTCATATCTTCGGTTCTTGTATAAGTTGAACCAGCTGCTTCGCTACAAAGACTAGCCACATGCTTAGAAATATCTTTCGATTGAGAGACATCTAAAAACAAGTCCATAGTGTAATTGGCATGACCTTTATCTTCTTCGGCTACACGAACAGTGCCTGGATTCTTTTGCCTTAGCTTGGACATAGCATCCGAGGATATGAAGTCAACTTTATAAAAATGATTTACAAAGCACATAACTTGATATTGATTTTGTCCTCGTTCTTCTTCGCCAAGGACCAAAGCCTTGATCACTTGTACTTCCTACAAAAAAATAAAGAATATATTTTTAATTTCTAGAAATTAAAAAAGTTAATGGATCATAAACTTTTATCATAGGTACTTGCATTTTTGAAATCTATAAGTTGTGTCACAAGAGTGCCATCGGAACGTTGAAACTCCAAAGTAATCACATCTTCAGTAACATTTGATGATATCGTTTCGAGAAGAATATCACCACCCTGCGTAGAATTAATTTATTAATAATCTGTCATAACTAAAGAGATAGAATCACACTCGATAAATTTATCAACGATCGGAAAGGAGTTTCTTGCTATAGCAAAAACTCATTTGAAGACACGATCATCGACACAGGCCTTCGACTTTGAAGTATAACTTTTTTTTTTTAGGTTAGTCGCTCCAGTCGCGAATTTTTTTAAAACGCTGATCCCATTTTTTTATAACATCATAGAACATAATTATCATCGAAAAAGTACGACACTAATCGCTCACCTGATTTTTGACGTTTATAAGTAAGTGTGTCGTACAAATACCGCATAGATATTGGAGAACGACACAGGTCGTAAAAAATTCGATGAACTTCTTCATTGTAGCATTGTCAGTCGCTTTAGTTAAAAGACCGAGGTCTACTTGTCGCTATCATCTACGTTGTATGACGCGCGATCATTTGGTCGGATAATTAAATCATTAAAAATAACCTAAAGCTCACGATTTACCGATCGCTTACATTTGTGTTCACCTGTGTTCACACACTGACTACGTTCATCCTATCTATAGCATGTATTTCAGTTTAGATCTCGCTTGGACTATCCCCGTAGGTACGACTTGACCAGGCGATCGACGCACCATCTATCGAAGAAAAAAATAACCAACTTTTACGGTACGATTCATGTGTGTTCATGGTGTAAACAAGTGAGGTATGAATGAGGAGATGTAAACAAGCAGGTGTAAACAGAGTAGCAGGCTTGAGGTCGAACAAAATTTGGTAAACCGTCAGTTCGCTCTGATACTCCGTCGCGTGAACATCTAGTGGTACGAGGTAAGTTTTAACTTGAAATTCGTTTTCTTTATTTTTCTTTATTACGTTTCATTCACAATTGGGTCTCCATACGCAGCAACCTCCACGCGGTGAGACCCGGGCAATCGATATTGCTTACGATTTATGTAACATATTGTTACCATTCTTATGTAACGTAAGCACTGTCGAGCTAATTGGCTGCGTTTAGTTTTTCTTTCGAGTAATTGATAATTCAATTGTAATTTGAAGAAATTCTTTTAATTTCCATTAACGTTAGCGCTACCATCTGCTTCCAGTGAGATGTTGCGTCGGTAACGAAGAAAATTTTATAATCTATAATCGTCTTAAAGTTAATAATCTTTTGAAGATACTTTTTAATTATGTTTTTTTAATATTGCATTAAAATTACAGATTTCTTCGTCAAGTTTTCGCGACCGATACACATTTCCTCGCGTTCGTGCGGCTCGTACGAGATGAAAGCTTCGAGGACTTGTTGGATTCTGTGCCTTCTCTAATAAGAAAATAATTGTATTAAATATTAGAATAGAAAAGTTCCATAAATGTGATTTATACCTAAATTTAGCTCTTAGGTTGGTTAAAATGGGCGGTGTTGGTGGCCTTTCGACGGGTTTCAAGTCGTACGTCTTCAAATGAGCGTAGATAGGAATCTACATGAAAATAAAAGTTTAGTAATCTTGTTTATAACAGAAGTACGAAGATTGCTAAAGAAGATTTCTAATTGGAAAAAGAAATAAGAAGAAGGAGAAGAAATGTTGCCATGCATGAAATCGTAATCACTCACGCAAGAAAGGGACGTGTCAAGGATCGTTGGTACGAGACGATTCCTCGGTAAATCCGGAATTCGATAACCATTACTGAGAATGGGTGCTTTCAATTTGTTTCCCTGGAGGAGACGGCCATCGATAACTTCGTTCACCAGTTTCCTGCACCCCGTTGCCTTATTTTCCTCGCTCGTTTCGCTCGACTCAACTCCAATAGCCTTTTCCATGTTCTCGATCTCCGTTTTCTCGAGTATCTCGAATTAATAGGATCCGAGGTTCCTACGAACGGAGAAGATTTAACGTAGAATCTTCTCCTAATTGGCGGGTCTTTTGTTTAGAAACTCATGAATAATGATATCTTATGGCGAATGAGCGTTCGAGGTTGTACAAACCGCGACAGGTTGGGAAATGTTTGCGCTCGATATTTGGTCGATATCGTCGCTCTTTGCACCTTCGCTTGTTTCGTATACCATTTCTTGCTAATTACTAATTAATCAAATCAATAATTGCTACTAATTGCGATCGCGGTGATTAATTCTATCTTTATTATTATTATTATTATTATTATTATTATTATTATTATTATTATTATTATGTTTTTTGTTCAATCAGCAATCGTAACGTTTTCCTTTATTCTATTTAAACGCATCGACGTCGACGTAGATTCGATCAAATTATAATTAGTATCTGTTTATATAGAACGTAACGAGCAAAAGATGCGACGTTTCCGGTTGGCCGAGATTCGTCTCGGACCGATACAATTATTCTTGATGAATTCTCGCAAAAGTAAACGAAGCGTGCGCTTCAGAAAGCAGCTGAATTTATTCTTTTTCTTTGTGGAAACGTGATTGCCTGTGGGATAGCCAGGGAAAAGGAAGAACAATATATATACATATAACGAGCTCCTCGACCAATTCATTTGATATCAAATTATTCAAGTACTCATCAAGACTCTTGCAATTTATTTTTAAGAGAAAGATAAATTTTCCTTTAGTATTCAATCCAAAAAGTGTTTCCACGTTCTTCGTATATCGCGTTAAAAAAAAAAAAA
>JAIFRP010000038.1:3494673-3520310 GCA_032403825.1 Odynerus spinipes | reverse complement strand
GGTAATGCAACCCACACCATGTCTTCGTTTCGTTCTTTAAAGACGATTACACTTTGAGAAGTTCGTAGTACCAGGAGTCGTTTTCACTTAAAACTCGCGAACGTGAGTTTTCCCGGCTTGTCTCGTACTATGAATTTCATGTAAAATATTCTGTGATCTCTCTCTCTCCCTCCCTCTCTCTTTTTCTCTATTTTTGCATCGGATATACCGCGAATAGAATTTATGGAAATGGGACTCCTGAGAAATAGAACGAGCATCGTTCGCAAACAATCGAATATGCCTTGAAAACGATTCAATTAAAAATCTGATCGAACGGGCTGGCATTTGAAATCACTACGTCGCTTCTCGATAATTAGAAATAAATTTCGAACGTGAATGGAATTTTCCTATCTCGTTGAGTTACTTCCATCAGCTGACAATTACTTGCCTCGAAAATGATAAATTACTAGATCAGAATATCATTTTTTGTAAAGAAACAAATTAAATAAACTTAAAAATAAGTAATTATTACGTTGTACCGTTCACGCGTGTAATACAAAAACCGAGAATTTAATTTTTCTCCACAGAATACGGATAGACAGTTAGGCGATCAGATATATTTGGTAATCGAGAAAATCGAGAGGAGTTTCGGCACTAACGGCGGCTCGAATCCATCGCTAGACGTTAGGAGGAGACTCGTATTGTTACAAACAGAGGGTAAAGCGGCGTGTGGGCACCCTCTCCGCGGTTGCCAGGAAATATCGATCTGCTTCAGAGGCTGGCTGCTATTCTCTGAATGGTACCTCTGCCATTCTTTATCTTCGCATCGACAGTGCTATGACCCGAATAACTCGGATTTCACTATCGCCTCGTCTTCTTCGTCTTGCCGAATAAGATCCGGCTATTTTACTCTCTTCGCTCAGCTTTTAATACGACTCTCTAGGAGCGTAACTACCAATTAGTTGTCTTCTTTAAATGGATAGGCCCAGGATGAACGATTAAAGTCGGCCAAGTGCGAGCGATAACTTTCGCGCTTTCGTTATACCAAAGTGAATCGTTATATCCTATCAGGTACTTAGGCTTTATTGCTAAACTTTATGTCTTATTAACTAAAGTTGAGATGAATGGGAGAATGGGAAATAATTTTTTTTTGAGAAAGCAACTTGTATAAAGTGGTTGATAAAAAAGTAAACGGAAATGATTCGTAGTAAAATAAAAATTTATTGATCGTTTATAGTACGACAAGCATTGTTCCCTTTCGCGTTACCGATCAGAGAATATTTAATATTTTTGCAGAGAGACACGTATTGTTCCAACTTGGACCTAAAATCCAAGCCAAGATCGCAGATAGATTTTTCGTATTCGTCCAAGGTACTCGAACGATCCGTTTTTTCTTCCCAATACGTTCGATCGAACACGAATTCGAAAGTTTCTTCACTGCTCGTCGATTTTTTACGAGTTTTTGAGGATCCGAGTTTCCGTCTGACTATACGTTGACTGCTACTACTGCTGATACAAAAATTATCTTCGCAGATCGATGATTTTTTTTCAATTTTTGTTATTGATCGTCTTTCTTTCGAACATCGACCGCGATCGTAAGATTGTAAATTATAAGTGCGATCATTGTTGTAAATTTTTGTTTTATCCTTTGAGATTGACATGTTACGTTCAGTCTTTCTCAAGAACAAGTCATTTGAATTTTCCGCCATCGTTGTCTCGTCATTCTTTCTTCTTCCAAAAATTCTTCGAAGCGTTTCCGATTCGGACGAGTCGCCGTAATTTTGTATATGTAAATCATAAGCGAGATTAGATCCTTTTACCTCATCTTTTTGTTTATACACTGGGCATTTCCTTTTAGATCTATCGATCTCGTTTTTCCTATCACTCGATAAGAATCTTCGTAATTTTGTACGAACCAGATTCTTCAATCTTTCGATGGATCTTCTACTCGTGTAAAAAGATTCGCAAAAGCTACCGGAAACAAAATTAGAGCGTCGAAACGAAACGTAGTTTTTTATTTTCGACGGCCAGGACTCGTCCTTGAACCTTCTCCGCCTTCGATGACCGGAACGTTTCGATATGTCACAGTTGCATATCGATCGTTTCTCGGTCGGTAAAAAAGAATGCTTCCGCTTTTTTTCTAATTTTCCCCTCGACGGTTCTTTTTCGCAAAGTTTCAAAATTTCCACTCGTTTCTCTCGTTTTCGTTCCTTTCTCTTCATTTTTCCCTCGTCGAGCTTTCTCGTCCATTTTTCCCGCGACCAGGACTTCGCGAGGATGATCATCTCACTTTTTCCAATTGTGGGAAAGTTCGTCAATTTCGACGAGGTTCTCGTTCTCGACGTTTGAATCGACAACGATATAAAATCTTTACAATTGCAAATTATTCTTTCTTCTTCATTTTTTACAACCATCGGACGCATTGTTTCAGATTCATCCATAGGAATATCAGGTAACCGAACATCGGAATTATCCTTCGTCCTTGGAGCCTCGATCTCTTCAGTTTCACTCGGTATTGGAGATTGAAATTTATCTTCGTTTTTCAAGTCGCCACTCGAAGGAATATCCTCTTTGCTTTTTCTATCCAAGGACGAGGAGGAAGAATCTTTCGAACGACAGAAACATCTCGAATCGCAATCAGAATTTATTTCTCCTTGACAAAACGTTTTTCTCGTGAGTAAACTATCTAAGCTCATCGAACAGTCGCAGCTGATATCTTCCTCGTTTTCTTCTTTTATCGATATCAGGATATTTTCATTTTGTAAGCTACTAGTAGTATAAGTATCTTCAGCTTTCGTAGTATATATTTCCTCTAAAATTTCATCAATCAAATTTTTAATAAAATTCCAGGTCTCTTTACTTTCCGACATATTTATTTCTTCATTTTCCGATATACTTATCTCTTCGTCGATCTTTGAAGCCACAATCGGAATTCCACAAGAAGAACAGCACAAACATTCAACGATACGATCTAATTTTATTTCTTCATCAACATCGACATCCAATCGTTCCTCCATTGTCGAATAGCTCATAAAATCATTATCGCTTTTTGTACACTGGCAATCAATTTTTAAGTTCAAATTGATCGTACCAATAATATTATTCTCATTTTTATTTTGTGACACAGAAGTATCGTCATTTATTCGAAGACCAGAAGTAGACACCGCGTCTTCCTTTTCCGATCTTCCTGTTTCCGAAGAGTCCACAAGTAATTGAGTTTCATTCTCTTCTTCCATATCGATCTTCTTGTCTAACTTCCGCTCGACTTCGTTCAAGCTCGTATCGGAGCACGGCGAGAAAAAAGAAACCTCGCATAGCTTTTTACATTTTTCTTCGTTAATATTTTTCATCGTCTCGGGAGCAACAGCGTCGTTAAAAGTATCGCGAGGTTCGTCAAACGGAGCAACTTCGTTAGAATCGATCGAATCGTCGACGATCCTGTTCACGTCGCGCTTGTATACGCTTTGACAGATCGGTACTCGGTCGGTAAAGAGGCACGATCTAAATTCGCGATCTTTTTTACCGACCAATTTAAAATTGATGTAACCTGGACGGATTTCCAGGATCAGACGTAGATCATTGATATGTTGTTCGTTAACTTTTTTAAGAATATCGTTCAGGCAGGAACATAAATTATAGATCCCCATTTCGAATTTTCTCTTCATCACTATGAGACATGACTCGTGAAGACCCGGATCGGCTTTGAAAATTTCTTTGGTTACGTCACCGGCTTTACAGGGCAAAGACAAACGACAACTTCTTATCGGTTTTAATGAGATGGAGCAAGAACAATCCCAAGAACGAGCTTTGCGTATTATCAACTTCAAAGTGGTCCTTTTAATTTTCTCCTCTTCCTGCACTAGCTTTTTTGAACGATCCGCCGGTAACGATGACGACGATGATCCTTCTTCCCTCTCTCTGCTTTCGTCGAAGCGCTTCTCTTCGTGTAAAAAAATTTGCGTTACAAACTTTGCGTTCTGGTTGGAGCGGAAAGTATCCTGCGTGTCCTCTCGATTCCACCAAGATTCCATACGTTCGGTCCGATCGATTTTCTCGTTGCTAGGAGAATCATAAGTAGCTGCTCTTTTGCAAGCTCTTCCACAGCAGCGGTACGTGGGTGGTGCCGATGCTTTCATACTTCCTAAGCCAACTTCTGCCGTGAGATCGCGATAGCGATCATCTCGACTCTTTACCAGCCCCTTTCTCCTCTTACGTCTTTTTCTTATTCTCGATAATAACCTGTCGACGGAAGAGGGAACTTGATTTCGAGTGAGATACGATCTGGGAGGATGAAATTCGCTTTTAATTAAATATTTCGCGCTAACTTAACATTCGATGGATCTACTCACGCGTTATTTTTTTCACTGTCCGATCTATAAAGATCGAAACTATCGAGAACGTTTCGCTGAAAACCCAGCGAGTCCAATTCGCGACAGATCCTATCCAATCTTTTGTTCAAAACGATCGAGTTCACGAAGCAACCGAGGAGCTCGTCGTTCAGCAAATATTTGAGCGTGTACTTGATACTCTCCTCCATCGTCCAGTCAGTGTTCCAGAATTTGCCGCGAGTCGTTCTCAGTGAATGTCTCTAAGAAAGGAATGGGCCCAGGCATTTCTTGATCGATAAAAATTGTGTCCTCGAATCGGACTGTTCGTTTAAGGTTTTTTTTTTTTTAATTTATTGTCAGATACGCTTGTGACTCGAGACTGAAAGGAAACAAAAATTTCACACATATTACGAATTTAATATAAAATAATTTAATACAAAATACATATATGTACTTGTGTCGTAGGAAAGCGTCCTAATTTTCACGAGACTTCGCCGGTACTCGCCAAAATTGAAGGCTTCCTCTAGCCTCCCGACTTCCCCCGATTTTCCCTAGAAAAAAAGGTGGGAGAGGAAGGGAGATTCTTCAAACCGAGGAGTGCTTTTTTGAGCTCGAAATTTAGTCGTCGTCCCTCGTGTTGTAACGCGATGAGACATTTTTTTTTAAACGCGAGAACAAAGTGGCCGCTCTTATTCTAGGTTAAGAATTAAGAAAGAAAAAACAAACAAAAGATATAAAAAAAAGATATTGTCACTAGTAGATGGTAGTACATACGATCGATCCTCCGCCATGATTCGATCCCGATCAAACGGATCAAAGATCGTGCGATAAATGCCGATGGATCGACGCGGACTTTACCATTTCGATTTTTCTCATCGATTAAGGAGAATTTTGCGGCGGGACGCGAGCATTCTCGCCGAAACGAAGTTAGCCCTCGTTAATTTACCACCGAAGTCTCGATTATGTCGTACGAAGTTGCTGCTGAAGTAATCGATATTCAATCCACGCCTACGTACCTATGTATGTATGGATGTAGCTACGTACCATCGCTCGGAGGTGGATTCATTACTACGATGTGATTTCCGCTTATGAACCACACCCAGAATACAGTTTTTTTTTTATTTGCTCATGGGAACGCTATTAAGCGATTAGGGGATGTTTAAACGATCTTCTTCGTTAGGTAGGATAAATCGTTTAGCAAGAGGAACGAAGACTTTTTTTATTCCCAGAGATATTAATTGTTACTTTTTTCCTAAAACTTTTCTACGCTTCTTCTTTGATATTTTCTTTATTTATATACTCATGTTAAAGAGAATATTTAAAGGATCTTCTTCGTTAGGTAGGATAAATCGTTTAGCAAGAGGACCGAAGACTATTTTTATTCTTATTACCACAGATATTAATGGTTCCTTTTTTCCTAAAACTTTTCTACGCTTCTTCTTTGATGTTTTCTTTATTTATATAGTCATGTTAAAGGGAATGCGTATACTGGGGTATAATAAACTGCTTTCGGTTGAACCACCTGACTTCGTTAACTCGGTGACTTGCAGCGACAGCAAAATTCAGGGTCCACCGAATATGCTAATGTGTTTTACGTTAAGTGCTCGAACGCATTGGCGTGAGACCCTTCACGTAGAGGGATTCCAATGGGGAAGAGAAAGTAAGAGAGAGAAAGAGAGAGAGAGAGAGAGAGAGAGAGAACGATAAAAGGGACGACGAAAGGGAGGATATAAACGGGGAGAGAATTTGAAACTCTATAAAGTTAGGTGGAAAGATACGCTGGTGACAAAGCCAGCGGGAGAGCTCGAGTGAAATAAGAATCGTTTTTCACTCGGTAAGAAACGCGTTACAAAGGAGATGAATTTTGCAATTAGTGGAGGAAATGAACGAAACGAAATTAAAAGGACGAACGAGTCCGTGTCTCTGAGTAATTATACTCGGCATACACATGTACACGCAACTTGTTGTACGTGGGTGGTCGTAATTCGAAATTACTAATGGCGATTTTTAAAAGCAGGAAACCTACGTCCGAATTACGTCATACAAATTTTTGTCGCGCGTCCGTTACGTTGTGGCGTACACAGATACACGTACACGCACATACACCGTGGTAGGATCCAACGCACGAGGGAACGTCAATGTGACGAGGCGAGGGTGGAATAAATAACCAGTTGGAGAAAGGAAAGAGGGGCTCCGGGGGAGAGAAAGAGATGGAGGTGGTATAAAAAGCGTGAGAGAGTGAGGAAAAGAGAGAAAGATCTGTTTCCAGAATTTTTGGGTGAGACAGCTATACTCCATTCACACAGTTGCTCCGTGGGGATCAATACTGGTGTAACGCCGAGACAGAGCGTAACAACCCCACAACACCTACATTTTATGATTCTCTCTCTCTCTCTCTCTCTCTTTCTTCCTCTTTTTTCTCCAGTTACATCATAAACATAGTATTTAATAATACTGATGTAATTATTAATGTCAGCCTCTCTCTCTCTCTTTCTATTTCCGTAAGAAAAAATTAGCTCGTCGTCCCGAGTGGTCTCGGGACAGGTTCGAGGTAAAAAAAAAGGAACACGGAAAGGAGCCAATCGAGAGGATTATGGAGCAAAATAACGCGATCTTTGGCCTTTCGCCATGAAACTGGCAATAACCGGTCGACTGACGTCCGACGATGATCTTCCACCTTTGACCCTTCTTCCTCTGACCCGTATTTTCCGCGCTAACGACAGGCCGTGGAATTTACAGGATGCCGTAAATTTCTCGAAGAGATTGAAATCTTTTTCTCGGCGCCACGTCCGTAGCCGTGGCATTCTGCTTGTCGGTAATAATATAAAAATTTGATTTATTTATTAAAATGTTGTTTTTAATTTAACTTAATTACAAGCCAGGTGAAATTGTCTCAGGAAACACGCCAGAAATTCGATTTCGAGAATTACGTTTGAAAGTTCATAAATGCGAGCACAACGACTAATGGACGTTTATATACCGACCATAATGAGAACGGAAGGGTCCTTTGATCTCTCTCTCTCTCACACACACACACACACACACACACACTCTTTGCCATTCTACCCCTCTCGTGAAAATTATTCGTCGACCTTCGACTCACCATTTCGGTCGTCCCATTTGTGTGCTCGATAAAAGCTCAGAGCTTCGTCGACGTCACCGCGAAGTATCATCCGCGATTATCGACGATGTTAAAGCTAATTGCGATTCCTCTATCGAGGTAAAATAGCCTGCCTTACGTAACTCATTGTTCATTCTTATATATAAAATCTACTTGTGTACCCACATAAATTATACAATTATATACAATGTAATGTAATATGTAGATATTTGTATATGTATATAAGCGAGCTCCGGATCAATTGGTATCACATTATTCTAGTACCGTGTTACATCAGGCCCACCTTGTACATCCTAATACAATACACGCATGTATTAAGTTGTCGCAAAAAAGTTTCTTTCGCCATTTGCACGCAGTTACATTATCTGACATCCGTTTACATAAATATGGAACCTTATCTCCCAAACGTTGATGTCATTATCTCCATAGAGCAAAACGAATCGCAAATAATTCGGTGACCTGACAGAAAACATAAAATATTATGCTTCTATTATTTCTTGATAAAAGGAAAGAAATTTTTGGGACAAGCTGATATATACATGGACTCGTTTCCAGTAGGAGCCGATCGTAGACACCAGCCACCGAAGGCGACTCAACAAATGTGGGTTGCCGGAACGTAGTACGGCAGAAAAGAACGTGTGGGTGCTCGAAGGTTCCCTTTCGCGCGATGCCGAAGTACGAAAGGGATCAATACTTTGATACTGGCCAAGACCACCAACGGCGCTTCTCTCGTCGGATGCAAGAGTGCGGTTGACGTGAAAACCGGCAGCTAAGGGAGAAGATATCTCGTCGAGGACCTCTTCGTTCTTCTTCAGCCTCCGTTCTGACACTTGGACGAACGATCGCAGCCTGCTAATTAAGGGAAAGGTATCTACTTGTTGCTGACGTTGTTGAGAGTCTGTGATTGGTTCGGGACTTTAATGACGGTGACGGTGGAGGCCTGTGAAATGATTATACGATGATACAATGATGATGTTGACTTGATTTTTTTTTTTACATTCACGTGTGTGCGTGCGATAAAACAGTGGTTGAATATATCGGATAAATGCAGTCGTCGATGTTGATGAACGTTATTTCGATGTTAATTACGATATACCGTACCGATGGAAATTTTCTCTTCATTCCAGCTGTAATTCACTCGACCCGACATGCCATACTGTATCCTGCTTCTGTTGATAGCCGTTAGTACCCAGGCACTGGTGTACCTGTCTCCTGCGATCGAGGTAAAGTTTATTTATTTAATAACAGAAATAATCGAGGGCAAATCAAATGTAAAACGATTGATTAATTCTTAGGAGAAACATTTACTGACCGACACTCATCGTCAAGGAATCCTCGATGAGATGGTGAACGAGCTGATCGATGCAGCGAAATCTTACGTCGACTATTTGGACAATTCGCGACTGACCGGTGATTTCGACAAACCAAAAGAAATACCAATCGACTTACCAGCCGATTACGATAACGTCGATACGTTCAATCCTAATCCTAGTATTCGTGATCAAGAGTATCTACAACATAGCACCCTGTGGAGTCATCAACATGCTAATGATTATTACAGAGGTAACGACAGACACAGGATACAGGCTGGTGGATTGAAAAGTGGGAAGGACGAAAAAACTGAGAATGTTTTACCAGCGTATTGCACTCCACCGAATCCTTGTCCTATAGGATACACCAGTGAGTGATTCTAATCGTTTTCTAATATACATATTCAGCTTGTTCGGATAACGATTAAGAATTTTAATCACATGTCTTCTTTTTTACGAATTTAACCAGGTGAAAATAATTGTCTGGTCGATTTTGAAAACACCGCGTCGTTCAGTCGTCATTATCAAAGCTTACAGGATTGTATGTGCGATACCGAACATATGGCGGGTTGTTCGACTAATTCGGTTAGCAATAGCGGACTTCCCAGTATGCGTATCTCGAACTCTGACTTTGATCAGTTCGTCGAAGAATTTCAGGTAAATTTGGAAACGTATTATTTTTAACGAATGTAAGCGTCTTTTAATATAACTTTTTTTTTAGGAAGAAAATCCGTTCTTCCGAGGAGAAAAATTACCGATAGCTGCGAAAAAGGGTACAAATGTGATTTACTAAAAAAAAATCTATATCAAATATCGACGTTGATGTTGAGTAGCTCTATTCGCTACCTGGAAAAGTATTATACGCGTATTAACAAAAGAGAGTGATAATATATACTTATATCAAAGAAAAAGAGAGAGAGAGAAATATATATATTTAAAAATTTTATATATATATATATAAATTATTAAATTTTTGTCGAAATCGTAATAAATATATGTATATATCCTAGAGCAATTATTATCTATTGAAAATGTTATATTTTAATGAAACGTTTAACTTATCGACGTAAAAAAGGATGAAGATATAAATTTCTTTCGATTATGCATCAGCAGTTAAAGGGAAACAAATAATGTATGTATATCAGTATTAATAAACATAAATATAGTTATATTTGTAATATAATATCACCAACGACGTCGCCACATAAGTAACAACTTATGCAAACGTCTCCATTCGTAAAAATGTATAACATGAGCGTAAAAAATAACGAAACAATCTTACTGCTTCCTGAAACTTTTTAATATTGGATATATATTATTTAAAGCATCTCGCAGCTCAGTCCGACTCTTTGCTCCTGTAATATAATATATTAAACTTTATATATCGAAATTCTTTGCGTACAATGTAACGTAGGATAACTATTTGGTCTCACCTGTTAATACAATCTTGCCGTTCACAAATATAAGTAATACTACTCTTGGTAAAACCATCCTATATATTAAACCGGAATATAATTCTGGCTCGTAACTAGAGAATTGTCCATGCATATGATTTAAGTTTTCCAACTTTATCGGAAACTTCAGGTCACAAGTAGCAACAATATTTTGTATCTTAAAATTATAAAATTTTGCCTGCAATAAAGAGATACAACAGCTTATAATTTTGACATTACTATTATGTATGTCTGTAAAAGAAATCTGTGTCTTACTGGAAAACCTAATTTTTGTATAATTCTGGCAAACTTTCTCGCAGCCAGATGAGAATCTTCTTCGCATCTAGCTCCTGTGCACACCAACTTTCCAGAACGAAAGATCAAAGCCGTAGCTCTGGGATTGAGTAGTCTCATTATTAAACCCGTGAATCTTGCTGGGTTATATTCTGAATTTCTAGTTCTGATATTAATGTATATGAGATTTAACTCGGTGCCTAAGTTCACTGTAGAGACGACATTTCTAAAAATAGCATCTAGATAAGTAATTAGACATCGTGCATAGATTACATTTTTATATCAAAGACATCATGCAAAGAAAGTATAGATATATAAATACATGAATGAAAATTATTACAATAGCATTTCTATTTATGTAAAGGATGATTTTAAAAAATATAACTTACATTAATCCAAACCATATTTAACTTTACAGCAGTAACGAGGAAACTTACTGTAGACAAGGTTCTGGAACTTCTTTTGTACTATTGGCTGGTGCCATTGGGATCATTGCAGCTTGTGGATTAACATTTTGAGACGTGCTCGGTCGTGGCACATTGGTCTACGATGAATTTAATATTAGAACATCTTTTTTCTTTAAAAAATTTCACATTAATTCAACTTAATACTTTTAACTTACAGATTGTGGCGGAGCCATCGATCCTTCCTCGCAAACGTTCTTCGCCGGATTGTTCAGTAACTTCTTCAGTTCGTTATCGTCTTGCCCGATAGCGGTCATTTTTGATTTTTTCTTTATTTCTCATCAAAATCAATTCAAACCTTTTAGTCACATGGGACACTGGTTACAACAGACGCTAAACTGTCTAAAGTGTCAATGAAAATGGACGCATGCGCCATATGCGAAAATGACACATACATACCGACTGATTGAATAAGTGCCACAGGTTTTTAAATATTACTTACCGTTCGTCGGTAATATCACGAGCTGATAATTTTATTTCGATGTCAATAGTAAAGAAAATTTCATTATCATGCAGCTATCAATTTAAAAATGTAAAGGTATCTACGTATACTCTTAAATTCTTATTGGCTATTAAAGAACCAATCATCTATCGAGCTTTTGATATTAATTTGTTGCTATTGACAACAGCATGATGCCTAAGTTTTAGAGTGCGTTTAGAGTGAATTGGAGTGTACATGCTTAGAATAGACACATGTTACGTTAAACACGTAATGGTGAATAATTTTTAATAAACCTTTGGTGTAATAAAAAAAAAAGGAGGAACTGTAATAATGACTTCGATATTCGGTGGTGGAGGTGGTGACAATAACGCGAACGTTATCGTCTTCGATGCATCCAAAAATGAGAGGAAAATGAACGAAGAGTTCAAAGTGTTGCAAAGAAAGTTAAAACCAAAGTGGAAGTTTATCGAGTAAGCGAATCTCATTAATAATTCTTTTCTATCCGATTCTGATTCGAAATCTTTCAGAAACAACGATACGATCACGCAAGAATCGCTGGCGATTGCAAGAGTGCTCGTACTTCCAGGACCGAGGAACAAGTTCACGGAAATAGAGATGAACGTGATTAGAAATTTTTTAAACACTGGCGGGAACGTGTTGGTGATGCTGGGCGAAGGTGGCGAGAATAAATCGAATACGAATATTAATTTTTTGATCGAGGAGTTTGGTGTGATGGTGAACAATGGTATATCAATGTAGAGTAATTATTAATTCGTTATAAACATATATTAATGTTAAATTAATATGTCGTAGATAGCGTGGTACGAATGAGTTATAGTCAAACGTTACATCCGAAGGAATGTCTCGTCTCTCAAGGCTTGTCGAACAAATCAACGTTCCTGAGAAACCACAACGAATACTCGTAAGACTATTTCTTTTCTCGTCTGATGTAAAGAATTTATTTATTTACTATTTTATATATTATTTACTTATATGCTATCTTTTAAAATTATTCTTATTCGAAGGGATGTCAATTTTTTATATCCATACGGTGCAACATTGAACGTGGTGCAACCCTCCGTGGTTGCATTATCCAGCGGCTCGATTGCAATTCCTATGAACAGACCTATCTGCGCTTATTATTCCGGTAAAAATGAGAACGGTAAATTAGTCGTTCTGGGCTCAGCCAGGATGTTCACGGACGCGTATATCGAAAAAGAGAGGAACAGTGCCTTGCAAGAAATGATCTTCGATTTTTTCGACTCGAACGAAGCGCCTGAAAAAGATTTTCAGCCTGACGACGTCGACGTAAGTTTAAACGAATTTTTTTCTTTTTTTAATTACTTAAATGCCAAACGAGTTCATCTTTTTTTGTTGTAGTTTTGGGAATATAATTTCGTGCCTGATATAACGCAACAAGCTGACAATCCGAAAGTATGCACGCAAGACCTGGACAATATCGACATACCGCGGGAATATACGAAGCTGTTCAAACATCATTTTTATTCGGTTAATTTGAATATGGTACCCGCGGCTATAAAAGCTTACGAAACTTTAGGAGTGAAGCACGAACCATTAAGCTTGATACCACCCCAGTTCGAGGCACCTTTACCACCCACGCAAGCCTCGGTAAGAATTTTGTGGAAATAAATTCAATTTTTTAGGATTTTTCTTTTTGTCCGCGAAAGATTTATTTTCTAATTGTTTTTTTATTTAGGTCTTCCCACCGAGTTTTCAAGAACTACCACCACCGGCATTGGAATTATTTGATTTGGATGAAGCGTTCAGCTCCGATTTATTAAAATTGTCTCAATTAACGAATAAATATATGGCGACGAAAAATTTATCGGATGATAAAGAATTGGATCATTACGTTAGAGAATTTGGAAGTATATTAAGAATCAGTAATACCGATACTCACACGGCTAGCGAAGTATTGAATCATGTTTTTCAAAAGATTTGTAGCTATAAAACCATGCAGGAGAGAAATGAATTTTCGTAAAGAAAAAAACCAAAATGCGTTGTATATAATTATCTTTTATATTGTACAAACTGTTACAGGATGAAATATAAAAATTGGAATAATGTTAACATACTTTTGTATATAACTTGAAAGGTAAAAAATGGATTTGCATTTCAGCGCCATCTCGTGGAAATATTCTGAACCTCCGCGTGACGCGAAGTAAGTTTAGTGACAGATGGTGGCAGCAGAATTTCAAGTGCAAACAGTGGATCTGTTGTGAATTTTCTTCTAAAAAAAAACAATAGTGCCTGTTTAGAAAGTTTCGATGATTAAAATGTTTTATCTAATGTAAAAATTAACCTTTAGTTCAAACGTGTACATAGTGTAGACAGAATGTCGGTATTCTTCGTAAATGCGTAAGTAAAGACGCTGTGTTATTATGTTGAGGTTATGTGCGAATTCTGTTTTTTTACTATACATTAAATAAGTCATACGTTTTAACGCGTTTAACGTATGGAATATTAATTCCAGATCAAGAATCTATAACAATTTTATTTTACAATGATATTCACTAATAAATATTCATTATTATTGTTATGATAGTAATCAAGATAGCGAAGTCGAGGGAGACTCAAATGGAGATCTACAAATTGCATCACCAGGCAGTTCGGAAGCCCAACAAGCTCTTATTCAATTTTGGCCAAAGGTTACGGAAGAAATCAAAAAAATTACCGCTGTAAGTAACACATTTGTTTTGGTAACCTATATAGCAGAATCTATTAATACTTACCAATCCTATTCGATCGTAGATGGATCTAAAAACACAGTCACTACCATTAGCCAGGATAAAAAAGATCATGAAATTAGACGGAGATGTAAAAATGATCAGCGCGGAGGCTCCAATGTTGTTCTCGAAAGCTGCAGAGATCTTCATACACGAACTCACGCTCAGGGCATGGGTCCATACAGAAGACAACAAAAGGCGTACGCTTCAGAGGAATGACATAGCGATGGCGATATCGAAATACGATCAATTTGATTTCCTTATCGATATTGTTCCTAGAGATGAATTGAAACAAAGTAAAGCGCAAACGGAAAGTACAGTGCGCACGTCTATGAACTCGGATCAGGTTCACTATTATTTCCAATTAGCACAGCAGCAAGCGTCTGCGAATCAAAATGTACAAAATAATGGGGCGGCCACTCAACCGATACAAATCGTGCAACCGTCGACGGGGCAAATTCAAGCGATTAATATTGGTAGTCCTGTTGAACAGGTAATTTCTATTATTTTCGATAGAAGCTAATTATTGTCTGCAATATTTTTATAGTACGTTTCTGTTCAGGAAACCTCTACCGCGAATACAACGCAAACCGTCACTGTACAGAGTCCGCAGCAATCGTCGGGTCAACAAATTATCCAATTACAACAGGCGCAGCAAACCCCGACCTCCCAAACCGGTGGAATACAAATTGTACAACAGATCGTAACTCCTAGCGGAGAAATTCAACAAATACCTGTGAGTATATAAGACAACGTAAAGGGAGAATTTGATTAGTCCGTTCACTTGTTCTCTCTATTCATAATTCTCTACTTTGCAGATCCAGCTGACTCCCCAGCAGTTACAAATGATACGCATGCAGGTTCAAGGAGGTAGTAATCAACCGATCATAATTCAAACCGCTCCGATTCAAACTCAACCGCAATTAATACAGGTTGCGCAGGGCGCTCAGGCGCCGGTATTCTTACAAACCAGCGCCGGTGATAACGAGTAACAGTAACGCATAGAACTAATACTTAATTATTAAACTAAGTAACAGAAGGAGGTTAAACGGTTAATATAAGATTGTACGATAAGGAATAAAATCTTTTTTAAATTATTCCTAAAATTCTAGAGGGATCCTTTTACCGTATAATCTAACCGAAACAAAGAAAGAAAAGAGAACGCGAGAAGTGGATTAGGATATATGGCTTATCTAAAACGACCACATACGGATTTCTAATCATTCGTAATCGCCTCTTTAATATTCTTCCAAGGACGATCGAATATCGCGAACGCGTTATAGGACGCCGTTGTCGAAGGGTTGTCACTGAAGTGAAATGAGGTGAATTGAGGCGAGGTAAGGTGAAGAATAAAGATAAGCAGCGAACGCAAGATGTAATCTGATTCGTGCGTCGCGTTCCTTGGCCGCTGGCTGCTTCGCATGGCTGAGCTTAGGACTGGCTGGTGCAACTTGTATTATGTTTCACGTAGCTGTGGTTCTTGTCTGGTAAATCTCGCGACTTGGCTGCCTTCGACGATCTCGAAATATATCGCGCAGCGATAAAATAATATGCGAAGCTTTGGAAAAATTCTGCACCGTATTAAAACTTCTATCTATGCAGTTTGATGTTGCAATAGGTCAGAGGTTTGTCACGCGAGGAAGAAAAGAAGAAGAGAGATGGATAGACGTGGGATAATGAATAAAAATGATATAAGTAATTATCGCGTGGAAAAATTCAAAGAAGATGAGAGAAGACTTCGAAGTTGAAAAAGGAGAAGGATTGGTGATACGTTAAAGTGCCTCTGGCGTTGACCTTCCTCCCACTCTAAGACAAGGATAAAGAAAAAAAAGCTTTTATTAGCACGGAACAAAGATGTGCTCCATTTAGTGACGTTGGCCAAGCGTATTCCTCGGTCGTCAAGGATACCAAATGCGCACGCAACGTTGCGGTCTCCGTTGGAAAGCAAGAGCGAGAAAAAGAGAGAGGGGAAGAGAATGAGAGAGAGAGAGAGAGAGAGAGTGTGTGTGTGTTAGGGAGGTGAGGAGGAGGATCTCCGAAGCGTCTGGAATACGCAGCGAGAGGAGGCCTTAGCGCACCAAGAGATATATCCCATCCAGGCCGCAATCCTACGCCACTGCCTGGATACTCGGATTTCACGACATGTTTACAAAGATCCTAGAGATAAGTTGAGAATGGCCGCCGCGCAGCCCCATGCCTCCTCCGGCATGGGTGTAAGGTGACAGCTGCCTGCGCCTGCGTTATGCCTGCACACAGGGTGTCCGAAAATTAGCCGCCCCGGGGGCCCCTCGTAAATCACGAGTTCGCGCCACTCGATTGACCCGTTACGCTAACGCCTACGAACTTTCGACATATTCGCCAGATTCGATTCCTCTCTTCCTATCTCCATTTACACGCTTATTTTTCGATCTTTATGTGTCTGCTTTTCCGAAAACATTTTGTAGTCTCAAGGAACGATGCGGAGGATAAAAAAAACTGGTTTGGCGATTAACAGACTGATAACCCGACGTGATCATTTTAATCCGTTCTCCAAATCCGAATACGAAACATCAAATATTTTTATCTCTGGAGAACGTCAACTTCTAGGAGACGCGACCGGTACGTCCGTACGTGCACCAAAATGGCCGCATCGGTGGAAACCCCACACAAACGCTTCTAAAAAGAACCCATCCGTTTCTTGGCAACGAGACACCCCGTATAACGTGGCGAACGCGCGCCCGTGCTCATCTACTCTCGTCGATGTTCTCCAAACGCGTTTGTGTGAGTTCGTCCCCCAATCCGCTCCTATACATATGCACAAATAAGAGAGAAAGAGAGAGAGAGAGAGAGAGAGAAATACACACACATATATCTCGTTTACTTAGCTCCCTATGAACTCACCTCAGAACTTGTACATCTGTGTATACATATGTGTGTGTATCTACTCTTGCAGGACCGTACTTTGCACGTTTCCCTGCGAAGAAATTGCAAATTCTCCTCCTCCCCCCCTTTTTATGACATCACTGATAACCCACACACTAATTTCATTATCGCCGCACTTTATGATACGCGTACGTATAAAGATTGCGTTACATATATTATAATCAAATGTTAACCACAGTATCGTTAATTATTTTAGTTGCACGCGTTCGTGTAGTAACGAGCTTTTGGGTGGTCGTTCGCGCATTACAGTCGCTTATACTTTCGTAAGTTTACATATCGCGGCCGCCCGCATACTCTCGAGGAACTCTCGAGCGTCGAACTTCGTGGAACTTCGAAATTCGCCCACGTGAGTTGCGTGGAAAGGGTTGAATCGCGAGCCCGTATATTTTTCGGAATTATTTTATTCGTTTATATACGGGGAAGCTGTAGTTTTTTAGGTAAAAAATAGACGAAGTGGTCTGTACGTTATATTGGATTGTCCGAAAAGTTTCTTTGTATAACTACATGTATATTAAAACATATCTAAAAAAAAAATGCATTAGCTTCCTAGATATATTTAAATGAAATATTTGTGTTCTTGAAATACATTAATCTTTGTCTTTGAATTTTTCTTAAAAATCGGAACGAATTTTTCGGACAACCCAATATTTCCCCCCTTCCAAAATTAATAATTTCTACTCTCGTATTCTCGTTCGTCTTTCGTTCTTTGTTTCAATAATTTCGAGACACTCGCGTCTCGTTCGCGCGGCTCTCTTTATTACCTTCGATCTGCAACGCTCGAAAGACTCCTGGGAAAGTCGAAGAACGCGTATCCATTCCAGAAACGTGTGTGGAATTCTTCTATCATCTCCTGAACTGTCTTTAAAAGAGGTCAGCCACGTTTGCGATCATTTTTATATAAATTCAAACTTACGCGTTTTTCACATTTATATTTCTATACGTATTCTAACAAAGTAGGTGAACAACAATTGATTGATAATGTAGACGTGAGTCGGTGATACAAAAATTGCTGATGTACTTTTAGAAGAACGAGAGAGAGAGAGAGAGAGAGAGAGATGAGATAGAGAACACGTGCTGTCCTTTTGCACGACAAACAGGAATTATCCAGGGGACACAAAAGCATGCCGCACGGGGGGTTGCTTCGTTGCGAATTTTCGACAAAGGGGATTAGTACATTCGCATAATGACGGATAAGTGCAAGGAGGGTAAGCTGGAAGGATGGTCCATCGACTAATCTCTCTTTCTCTTTCTCCTCGTCGATGTTTCTTGCAGTTAGCACGCTAGAACGACCACGTGGTCCGTGATGTATCCAAATCTCCGAATTTAGGGTGAATTTTACAAATTTTCGATATTTTTAAAGTGAACATCATTCCATTGGAAAATAACTATGATGGAACGAAGTTACGCGTTTAACTATACGCATTGTAACTTAGGAATATCTCAGCGTTCGCCTTTGGAAACTTGATGTAAAGTTTTAGCGAAATTCGAGAATACGTCTAACGCGCGTTGTAAGGATAGGGACGATGTAAGCGATGGAAGCGGTAAAATTAAGTTCCTACCCCTGTTCCGCTTCCTCCTTATTACCATAATCGAAAGACGCAAGTGCAAGACCCTCTTCTCTTCGCTTTCGCTCCTCTTCCCATTGCTCGCATTTACCTTCTCCTTTTTATCATACATTCGTATCTGTCATCGAGTATGATAGATCATTAAAATATATGAAAATTTTAATTGAACAAACATTCCTTCGCAAAGTCGTTCTAACAGGAACGCGTGTGGAGTTTTTGCGGGAAGCTCTCGTTAGTAATTCAAGATACCATAAAAAAAAAGAAAAGAGAAAAGAGGTAGAGGAAAAAATGCGAAATTCCAACACACGCATATATGCGATATTTCTTTAGAAAAGAATAATTATTACGCGCCACGTGTATCCTTACATCGTTACACATCGCGTTGCTCTCGCGTATAACGTTACTTCGTCTAGGTCTTACTCAAGAAAAAAAATGAAAGAAATCTCAACTCGGAATAATTATTATCGCTGGGTTGTCAGATCACGCGTGAACAAGAGAGTTTATTTTGACATTTAGAACTAAGGGTTGCAACGCATCTCTCTCTCTCTCTCTCTCTCTCTCTCTCTCTTTCTCTTTTGCGTTGCGGAGGCGCGCTTATCGTATCGTGATCGATAATAAGCGAGAAAAGAGAAGACAGTGGCCGGTTGCTCCTTTCTTTCTCTTTTTCTCTTTCCCTCTCGCACTTCCGAGAAATCGAACGGTATGACGCGGACCGTCGGCCGGACCTCCCGTCAAGAGGAACGTGTCCTGCGAGGAAACGAAGCGAACTTTGACCCCTGCACGCGAAAAGGATCTACCGAAAAAGGGAAAGAAGAAAAAAGAAAGAAATCAATATAGAATGTTCCCTCTTCAAGAAGACCACCCCGTGAAGCAACGTGTCGCCGCTAATTCTCAAACAACCGAAACGCGCATTCCGATGGGCGTTATCAAGATCGTCCGTGGATCGTCTCCCTTAATTACCTGTTCCTTTCCCTTCCCCGTTCTTTTACACGAAAAACCTGTCCTTACTAAAAAACGATCAAGATCCAACGATCCGGACGATTCTCGCGAGGTAACAAAGATTACAAAAAGTTCGGTGGATAAGTAAACAAATTGAAAATAATTTAATTTTAATTTTTTAGAATACTGTATTATTGTTATTTTTTTATATATGTATATATATTTTACTTTCAATTCAGGATATCGTCTCAAGATCTTAAGAAAGGCGACGCGCGCGAAAAGACGAACGGACGATAGATAAAAGCGCACTTCTCTCGCCACCCTTCTACTCATCCCTCCTGGGATTCCATCCAGACGTGTGTCCCGATATTATTGCGCGCACGTTCGAGTGGAATACTATCTACGGAACTCTCTAAAATTTTCTAAAAACGTCTAAGTCTCGAGTTTTTACCAACGTCTCGAAATTTATAACATTTCCAACAAAAATTTCACTCGAGTCATATAATAAGAAGACTCAAGAAAAAACCTGTGTTGTTCAAAGATTAAGAATATTTTCGAATTCGTAAATCGACTTGATTAATTACCGAAATTCGTGAATTAAAAACGAAGCGGAGAGATAAAAAGAGAAACACGAAATATGTAGGAAAATGTAGACAGAGAGAAAGAGAAAGAGAGAGAGGGAGAAGGTGAGAAGGGGTGTAGGAGAGGGGAAGGTGGCAGAAGTAGAGGGGGAGATCAGAAAGATGGAGGGAGCAGGGCGACCACGTGATCACCGGGCGGGGGTGGCCAGGCGACATTTCGCATGCTCAGAACACGGCAGGCTGTGGCGTATCGCACACCGAGAGACGTGGACTAAAAGAGAGAGAGAGAGAGAAGGAGAGAGGGAAAGCACAAAAGAGAAAGAGAGTTCGCCGATCGCACGGCTCGCGGAAAGTCCGACTCGACGTTAGCTCCGGAAAGTTGCTGCTCTCGCGAAAAACGGAGCCTGGAGAAAGCGAAAGGATTAAAGGACCAGAATTAGGATAAATCATCAAAGAAGAAGAAAAAAGGTGGTTGCGTTTGTGCATCGTGCGTGTCTCACATCCGTTCCTGATCCTTCCTAAACAAAGGACACGAAAACACAAGAATTTGCAACAACAACAAAAAGTGAAGGGGTTGCTCGCAACATTCCAGGATTATTGCCTAACATTTTATCAACGAGTGTACGACGTTCCTTTATTTACGGAGCAGATCCTTCCTTCCTCCATTTTTTCATAGGACGAAGAAGGATTAAAACGTAAGGGGTGGCGGAGGAGTGAGGAGGAGGCGAAAGGATTTTTTTTTTCATGTAACGAACCGTCTGGACCTTCGTCGTGGACGCGAGTCCTTCCTCGTTGGCGCGATGCTACTACCGTGGATGTGGAAAGTGCGAGAAAAGTGAGAGATAAAGAGATAAAGACAGAGGCACGTAGATCGAGAGAGATAGAACGAGAAGAGGGGTATAAAACACGAGGAAGAGCAAGAGAGAGAGAGACAGATAGATAAAAGAACAAGGTGTACCTTGGGAATACGTGATTCCGCGTGTACCAGGTAAATTATTTATTTATTGTTGAAACTTTCCTGTTCATTATTTTCTTTCAACAATTTACGTGAATTTTTACTAGACTTCGTATGTATGCACGTAGTATATGTATAAAATACTCACGCTATTACTAGCTAGTATTTTTTTCCCTCGGATTAGTCCACGCTAATCCTAGATCAAGCGTGAAGTATGTACGTATCCCGCGCTAGAGCTACGAAAAAAAGTTTAAAAAAGAATTCGTTCGAATAAACATCGTACGTTTATTGCGCACATTTCTTCTCTCGTAATCCTCGTAATTTTCCATGGATGTACATGTTGTAGGAAAACGAGAGCACGTGGGAACTAGAGTGTTATTTTTTCCCTATCTTAAATTGTTAATTTAGTAAGAGAATCGAGCGCGAACGTATTCGCATGCGCCCGCGTACATCGCATATGTATATACATACATGTATGTATACATAGAGACACGCGTATGAATGTTCACGCGTATTAGCCAAGAGCCGGTGGTAAACGTCATTATCAATTGAGCATGCGTAACTTATGCATCTAATTCGGCTCGTTACCAGTAATGTATTTTAATTGGCCGTACGCTCTCGCGGTATCAAGAAACGCGCGCGTTTACTAAAAGTTCTGAAAGCCGCTGAAGATAATCCACCTAGAAGATTGATCTAGGATATCTAAAAGATCTAAAATCGATTTTTACTACGATCATTTGATGCATTAAGCGAAGCATGCTTATTTATATAGTGTCTATATATATTTTGCTTCAATTTTTACCAAAATTAGTAGGATGACTTCGTACGATAAAAAAAAAAATGATTCCTTCTTTCTACTCTCCTTGTAAGATTTCATTTCGTTATCTCATCTTTTTCCCAAGAACATCTCTCACGAGATTCGATATCGATCGTATCGCGGTTTCACCTAAAAGATAAAGAAGGTACGCAGTCGTGAGAAAAGAAAAGGAAAACAAGGACATAAGAGAAAAGTTTTTCGAGGATCGACGAACACGCATTAGAAGGCACGTCGAGTCGAATCCATCGAGAAACGAGGTCCCATGTTCGATGTTCTTCTCCTTCTTCTACGGGTCTACGCGTTCTTAAAAGCGGTTGCTCTCTCGAATTTCTTCTTTCTATCCCTTACACACGCGAGGTCTGCGGACCGTACCAAAGCTGGGTCCTTTTCGGACAAGAACCTTTTGTCTTGCCCGGCTGCAACTATTCCATCTCTCTTTCTCTCTTACTCTCTTTCTTTCTTTCTTTCTTTCTCCTTTTATTTTTCTTTTCCCTCCACTCGTAAACGGAGAACGGAGCTAGCAGAAAACGTGTCACGACCGAGGAAGGAAGCTGCGAGTCGCACGTTTCGAGAGGATGGATCCTAAGAAGGATTCTCGATGAGAATCCGAGTGTCTGGGTTGGAAGGATTAGCTCTCCGGTTATTAGAGTATTCGCAAACTAAGCAGCTTCTTCCGACGACGAATACTTTCTGCTACTAACGTGTATGTATGTATGTGTGTGTGCGTGTGTGTGTGTGTGTGTGTATCGTGTATCATGCGTGTAGTAAGTAAGTAGGTAGGTAGCTAGGTAGGTAGTTCGTTTAGATAAGCGGAATTCCGTTCATCTCGTTTCTAAGCTTATCGCGGCTCGTAAAACGCGTTACTCGCGAATTTCTTTTTCTCTCTTTCTCGCACACACAGCTGATTCAGCGACTGATTATTTTCTCTTTTTCTTCGTTGCTCTTACGCGTCCTTTTTTATCACTTGTTGTGTCTATGTCTCTAACACCTTTTTCTAACACTTTTATTACGTGTGATTAGATCGAAATAAAGTAACATTTTGAACGATCATTTTATTAGGATTTACTATAGGAATCGTGGTACATTCGCAAAAACTCGTAAAATTTTCGAACACGTTAAATTCTAATAACGAAGTTGAGAAAATAGTATGGTGCCGGTCACCGGTGACCTCCGATACAATCACTTAAGAACTCAGCCAGTTCTTTCTCTCTCCCTCTCTCTCCCTCTCTCTCTCTTTCCTTTTCTTCTTCTTATTCTTCCTACGGTTAAAACGCAAAGCTGTTTCGTTCTCGCGTTGGATAGAGTTACGAGTCGTCCGTGGTGTGAAAGGGCCCTTACGCAAGAGCCTCTTTCAGCGATGGAGGTGGTGATGATGGTAATGGTGGTAGAGGTTGGAGGTGGTGGACTCCGGAGGTGGTAGACTCACGCACAAGGGCGGAGTCTACACCGAGAGAAAAAGATAGAAAGAGAGAAAGAGAGATAGTGACTTGGCAACATAAAGAATACGTAATGCAAAACGACGTGAAAGGAGATTTCATTGGTTGACTCCGAAGGTGTTCCTCGTGCACGCCTACCCATCCGCCGTTCACTCCACCTCTTATTCGACACGCAATTGGCAGGGCATAATGATGTTCTCGATTCCGGGCCCCGAACCCTTTAAACGTTCCTTATTTTCTTTTGCAAAGAGGATAACCGGCTTGCGGTTAAGAACTCGAGAAAGTGCGTCATTTTTATGCGACATTCCTTATTTTTTAAGTGTAGGATAAATTAGGGTAAATTGAGTAATAAAGTAGGGTGATTTATTATGGAATATCATTTACGAATATTTAATTTAACTTAAAAAAGTTGTGTACCTACTGTAAACTAAAAAGTTAATTTAGCTTCAAAAAAATTATTTAAGATAGGATTTGTTGGAGTTAGTGAACAAGAATTGCGTTAATTTTGGATCTTTTTTAAGGAGAAAACTTTAGTAAACTTTCCATCTGCATTTCGTGCATTCGTGTTCCAGGTAGAGTGATATGTTAACCGAAGACAATGACCCGACGAAACCAGCGGGCGTTTTAGACAATGCTGGCAACGTGTCTTCCTCGACGGAGGCCTCGGTACAGCACCCTCGCAACGCAAACAATGGTGGGCAATATTTCTCTAACTGCATTGGCGTAGGAGCTTTTCGAAGAAAATCGAAACGATATGTCGTGGTCGTTTCTCTAGCAAAAGTTCATACTCTGGAGAATCTATTCCGAGTCGCTATAAATTTCGTATTATTTATCCTACGTTTTATCGTTTGTGCGATCAGAGACCGAAGTTAAAAACGAGGTACAGGACTGTCCGGAAAACGAGAGCGTGCCGGGTGGTGAATTGTACATCGACGAAAATGCAGAGGAAAAGGAGCAAGAGTATCCGGATTCCATGGAGAAGGCCGACTATGGTACTCTCTATGGCGCCAATCAATACTATAACAGGTATGCGATTGATTATCGTCGATGGAATAGTAAACTGTTAGGGAGTTTCATTATTTCCTGGCTGATGGAAATCAATGAATCCCTGCCATGATTATACTCGGACTCTGATAACACGTTGCCTAATCAATCTTGTATAATCCGTTCAGTTTCGTATAACCCAAAATTTATGATCGTCCAACTCGATATTTCGAAATGAAATTCTTCGTATGTATTTTTTTTTTTTTAATTCTTCTTCGAACGATCACTCGATCTCGATCACATCCACGTCCTTTAAATTTCAGTATATACAATTCACCTAGTTACGGATCGACGACGGGCACCAAGAACACGTCGAGCTTACAAAGCTCTTATCTAACTTCGTATACGACACCAAGCACGATGACACAGTACTCGTCGTACGCAGGTTACAATAGTGGCACGACGACGTTCCCTAATGTAGCACAAAATATATCTTCGGCTTCTCAGGTGAAACAATCAAAAAAAATGGCAAGATAATGATCACTTTATCGATTAATTATTATCAAAGGAGTCGTTCATTTATGTCAACCGAACGTACTTGATCTTTCTTCTTAGAAGTTGGATTACACGGCTTATGGGAGCAGTTTGTACGGAAACGACAGGGTACCCCTTCAGTATTCAGGATATTACCCCATGCCTGGTTATCACACGACGCACACGTCCTTCAACATTGGGAATCTCAATTTTGCTGGTAAAAATCTATACCGACGCATTGTTGACGGTAAACTCGGTTCTCGTAATGTTTTTGGAAAATATGTCAACTATTAATTCGCCTAGTTAAAGCAACGAAATAGTTTCGTTAACCAAAATCTTTTATTCAAAATTGACGAATACATTCAAAGAAAACATTTTCCCTTGTCTAGAGGTAGTAAGCAGAATTTGAAAATATATTGCGTTTCTCCCGTTTAAAAATGCGAATTCGCGTCTCCCGTCGACAATGTGTTTAAAAAACAAAAACATTTTTAATTACGAGCCGTTAATTAATGCCGTGTTTTTAACGCCAAGAAGATTCGACGAAGACGGCACTCACGCTGGACGCGAGCGCTCACGATGCGAGTGACCCAACAGCACGAGAGACCACAAACGTCGAAGGTAATACGAGTCATTTCGGATCGATCGTATCGCTTTATCGCCGGTATTTTCGATAAACGCTGATGCCGTTCACCAAGAGTCAAGCCTTTCAAATGTTCACAAAATATTAACCCATTTGCATCACTAGCATATATGTATATACATATATATACATATATGCTAGTGATA
>JAIFRP010000038.1:3482495-3492645 GCA_032403825.1 Odynerus spinipes | reverse complement strand
ATATTATATGGAGAGAGGGAAAGAGAGAGAAAGAGAGAGAGAGAGTGCGCGAGTGATCAAAATTAATTAGGTAATCTTAAAGTGTAGAGATAATGATACGATTAGCATAAATGCTAGCCAAAGTTAAAGAGACGTTGAACGACTGTGAAAGTAATTTTAATGTAAGTTTCGTGAAATATAAGCTCGTTTTAGGGGGAGAGCGTAATTCGACATATAATCAAGTTACATTGTACAGCGTACGCTTTCTCTCCGCGTTTTATCGATCATCGAGAATTACAAGGGGGGAAAACTAGGCGAGAAGACGATGAGCCGAACGTAATAACGAAATATTTTCTTCCCGTACAAGTCGAATTGACTTTCTCTTTTTGAATTTTCTGAACGAACGGACGAAGAAAATAGATATATACATATTATATTGTTGCGACGATCATTCTCTACGGATTTGAATGTACCTATGTAGATAAATTCGAGATATCTTTTAAATATATCGCAATTCTCTTACTTTTTAGACGGCACAAAGTCCGCACAAACGAGACGATTCTCTCAACAACGACGATCTTTATTTTTTATCATTAGGGATAATGAAGTGTCTTAACAAGGAAGAATATCGATATTGAATTTATGCCACGATGTTGTACAAATCTGGAGTTCGTGAAGTTTCGCACAACTAGCGTCAGTTTTTGTTTTCTCTTTTTTTATTAATTCCAAATAGTTTTGTTGAACAAAATTTATATTTACCAAATAGATTTAAGGGAGTCCCCATCGGAGTAAGAATTTTCGAAGCGCTTTCGTTAAATTGTCGTCAAAATTTAACTAGTCAAAAGATATATACCCAGTTTGCAATTTGTAAAGTTTAAGTTAATTTTTAACTGTCGCTTACAATGGCAGCTATTCTACTAATATCGCGTTACGACATTCCAAAACTCGAGTGCACCTTCATTTTTATCGTCAGTCGTGATGTAGCTACTACTCATCGAACACAGTCCGACAAAATATTTATGAGATCAGAGATGATTGCGTTGCATAGATTCTATCCTTAGAAAGTATTTTTATAAAATATTTCGATTGAAGTCTGACACCTTTCGAATGAGATAACACTGCTTCCTTTTTACATATGTAGGTGTAATGGCTGCATCATCGGTTGCGAAGCGTGCATGTATCGAGTAAAAGATGCGACTAATAAACTTAACTGTACTTATGTCATTCCTCTAATACACGCCATACCATATAATTAGATAATCGGTATTACTTTGTGGTAATATATCCTGAACAAGACGAATTAGATAATGCTTATTTGGTAAAATAAATTGCATTTTAATTTTCGAAATATATACCCATACATTGATTGATCCTCTTGAAATATCTGATTCTAATAATTCTAATTACAACGAAAATAAATCACGTAATTGTATTTTTTCCGCAAGATCACCTTAAAAGATAAATCATCAACAAGTTTGTACATCGAGATAAACTTTATGATATATAATATATAAGTTCACTGAATAGAAAGAGAGCTAAGATTGTTCGTTTAGATAAGTCTATTCTTCGTGATAAAAAAAATAAAAATAAAATAAATTTCCCTTAAATTGTAACATATGTTGGCGAGGTCAAGACACCACAATTGTTATCCTGTTGTGCCATGAGTATATAACCATCGTTACCCCAGTAATTAGACCACGAATTCTTTATCAACCAATAAGGTTTTCCATTTAACGTGCCATAGCCAACGGCTAGGACAGCGTGATCTAGTCTGTCCTCCGTATTTCCTAAATCATAAAATCGTATAGAGCTTCTTATGTCTAAATTATTTCTTCTTTACACGGAGATCGCGTAAGAATATTTTCATAAACTGTACTTTTAAAAAACACTTACCGCATGCTGATTCATAATAGACACCATGCGAATAAAAGGAGAACGTCTTGTGGGAAGCATCGATGGCAACAGAAATTGGACCATGTTTTGCTAAAGCTATCTTTAAAGCATCTGGGTTTCCTGACGTGACACTAACGTAACCCGAAATCTTAGCAGCCATAGTAACGTTGTTAATATGGCAAAATCCATCCTAAAAAGTTTCGTAGAATATTGATAATTTTTTAATGCTTATAAATGAGGCAACATTAGGAGTATTTATCAGTTTTTTTTTTTTTACCTGACCCATGTAACCTCCGTACTCCTCTTCAGAAGGTAGTCCCCCGTGCTTCATCATCCACTTATACGATCGGAAGTCCTCGCCACCATCGCAACCGTTGTTACCAAAGCCCCATGAACAATCTATGAGCGCCTTGGAAAAAAATTGAACAAGCGTTCAGTGATTTGGTACAATGTGATTAGATTTTTTAAAGAAATTATTATACCTGTTGAGACAAGCGCACTAATTTGCCATATCTCATATAATATGCTCCTTCAACGGCACCGGTTGTACCGAAACTCCAGCAGGAACCACAAACGGATTGATCTGTAATGCGTATATACATGTATTGATAATGTATAATTTTTGTGTAGATATTTGATCACTCTTCTGTATTTATACTATTCAGCGGTATCACCTTTAACAGGTGTCACAGCCCCATACAGTCTCCAATCTAAATTATCAGGCACGTCGGCTAATTCCTTTTTAATATCATGAGGAAACGGTTGACCTCCGTTGTCCTCGCCCGAGTATTGTTTTCCGCGTAAAGCTTTCATTTCAAGATCGGTACGATCGGCTAGATGATTCACGTCCAGTCGATAGCCCAAGTTGGCACGGTTGATGGAATGAATGAATCTGCAAAATTTTACTTATCTTTGTTTTTTTCCTTCTCATCGTTATCTTTGATATGATAAACAATACAAACCTCATGTTTTGTCTAAACAATTCTTTGCGTTGCGTATGCTCGGTGTCATTGGCGTAAGTTTTTTTATGAGTTTTCTTGAACTTACTGAATGCTACATTTACATGTTTATCATGATTGTGAATAAATTCTTTCATAGGATTGAAGGTGTATATATGATTCTCTCCAGGCCCAGGGAAACTGACGCACGTGGTATCTGAAATTAAAGTATCACATATTTTTAGTAATGCATAAGATACATGATTATTATGCAAAACGAAAGTTACATACTTTCTGAGATCTTAAACACATCCTCGTTGGGAGCATCAAAAGAGTACCAATCATATTCCAAATAATAATGATCATAATGGGAACCGAGCAAACTGTTAAAACCGATCATTTCGTATCTTATTGGTATAGGCTCCTTTCTTTGTGGCAGATGCGGAGATTTCTATAGTGCAGTATATTCATAAATTAGAAAAAAATATATTTATCAAGAATCGATAAATTTTCAGAACTTTGTCTCATTAATTTTATACCTTATATCTTATCCATAGTGTATATTTATTTTTTTTGTCTCCATAGTTCTCAACGAGTCTCCACTTCTCACACGTCACACCATTAATCATCTCTTCTCCAATGCACTAAACATTGATCCAATTAATATATAAATTGTCAAAGATGATAAAAATAA
This sequence comes from Odynerus spinipes, assembly GCA_032403825.1. Classification (NCBI taxonomy): domain Eukaryota; kingdom Metazoa; phylum Arthropoda; class Insecta; order Hymenoptera; family Vespidae; genus Odynerus; species Odynerus spinipes. The sequence continues at coordinate 3,489,141 of JAIFRP010000038.1, read as the reverse complement.
TAGTTATCATTACCTCCATTCCAGTTGTATCAGGAATGATAGTCTGAGGATAAATTTTGGTGTCGCTAGTTCCATTTACTTGAAGGCATGTTTCTTCATTCATCACAGATTCTGTAGTAATAGGCGCAATTTTAATGCTAGTACCATATAGTCCTTTATTGGCAAGTTGAAAAGTTTTAACAATTCCTGAAAAAGTAAGACAAAACTGATGTTAACAAAGGTTTTAAAAAATACAGTATAAATTGATCGTTTCAATTAATTACCTCCATAGTAATCTATACGACTTGACCCACTTTTCTCATCATACCACGCATAAAAAGGTTCACGTATTTCAGCATAAGGGATATACAATGTTCCTTTGGCGGTATAAGCTCTACTAAATGTTGGAGATTTTAACTTTGCAGCATAAGCAATACCTAAAAAATATAAAAACATATAATAAAGTTCTTAAGCTTATAGATAGGAGAGGAAAATTTCAATCTTACCACAAAGCAGTAGAACGAGAGCACACTTAACGTGAATCATTGTTACTACCCGTCTAAAACAGAAATAATCCATTAGTGTCGATTTATAGAATGTTGCTTGGAAGATAACATTATGACCTATGCAATTTATCTTATTGTATATATACTTATATCATTGTAGTGCACTGTACTATATCATTTTTCAATACATTTATCTAACGTGACAAACGAGCTAAAAATCACCTAGTTTAACAGTACTTCCATTTACGCCAGTAGAAAATAACATTCAAAGTAGAGGAAATACATTTGAAGGACAAATTTGAAAAGATAATCATTTTTAATAAGAATTGTTACAAAGTACCTTTAACAACGGGTGAAATGTATAAACTTCTTTTCGTTGTAAATTTTCTATTACTTTCTAAATATCTGAGTAATTTCCTTTTATCTTCTTACTTTCCGTTCAACTTTCTTCGTAGAATAATACTGACCAATTCGAATTACTTTTACGCGTTTTTGTCTTATATACAAACAAACAAAGAGAGCAATGAAGAAGTATGTAATAATGTGTGCACGAATGTATGTACACACATCAATGCCACGATTCTAGGTAGCGAATGTAATCGGTACTACCAAACATTAGATACCAAAATTCTCTAGAGCTAAATATTACTATAAAATCGAATAAATGTTACTATGAATATTTCTGCAAAATCTAAACGTATGAAATTAGTGCACGTTTATATTATATATACATATCCCAACTTGTGCCCGCTGAATTTTTTTGAAAACAATAGAAATACTTTTGATATTATTTTAATCAAATTTAGGTAGAATTCTAAACCACTGGTTATGGCTTAAGACCGCGCACGCGAGTCATAGCCAATAGATAGAAAAAGAAGAAGAATTCTAAACCAGAATTCTACCACTAAAAATATTTTATTGTTGTGAAAAACAACGTAACATTTGTAAGTGCTAAGGTTTATATTATTTTTTCCTCTGTACGTCAACATGTATTTTATCATATTTTTTCTAGGCATTTGGAAAAAGCATTAATGGAATATAACACCAACAATGTCTTTAGTCTCCGATGCAAGCCCTGGAATGGAAGTACCAGCAGATATTGCAAAAAAAAGTATAAAGATAGAAATTTTGCAAAAGATTGAAGATGATCTTGATATAGATGATATAGTATCTATATTGTTCTTAATGATTAAAGATTATACGCATATATTTTTTAAGGTTTTTGAACTTTATCGTAAGGCTAAACAAAATAGATCTTCTGTGATCGCTGAACTAATTAAAATTAGTTCTCATAATTGGGAGGATAGACTATTAGAGTCTATATGCATTTGTAACAATCGACAAGTTGTAAAGAAACTCGGATTACACTTTGAAGACTTAGAGATTAAATATTTACCTAGAAATAGATTATATTCGGAAAGGTTACATCCAATTGCAAAATGTTTATATTTTCTATGCGAATCTTTGAGTATAGAAGAGACAAAAAAGTTGTTACAACTTGTTAAAAAAGATATAGTCAAGTATGAACCATTGTTGGAAGACGTAGATCACTTGGAATTACATCTGTTATATTGGATGGATATTGGATATATTTCTATTTTTTCAGGTATCTCTCAAGATGTTTCATATTTTCCAATGAAATTCATAAATATTGTCATTCTAATATTTTTTTATGTGGAAACACTTAATTTGCAGCTAAAAAAGGAAATTTAAAAAATTTGTTGAAACATTTGAAGACATTCGAGGATTTAGAGTCAATAATTATAGATTTGAAGCAATTTGACAGTGATCAGAGTACATCAAATATAGGTGTATCTGGAGAAGCATCTTCTTTGGCACATCAAGCTAATCTAACAGAAACTGATGCCAAAAAGAAAATACGCAGAATAAATAAAGGATTATGTGTTATTATAAATCAGATGTATTTCCAAGGGTCACAGGTAATACTATATTTGTTAACAAATAACAAAATCTACATGAAATTAATTGTAATGGTTTTAATTTTTAGTATGAAACCCGTTTTGGAACAAATGCGGATTCTGCTGAATTATGCAAAACGTTTAAAGGATTTGGATTCACTGTTTATGTTTTTGATGACTTGAAAGGAAATGACATGCTTTTGAACATCAGGAATATTCCAAAACAATTTGGATCTGATTATGACTGTATATTTCTGTGTATATTAAGTCATGGTTATAAAGGTAAAGATAACAGAATAATATGGCTACTAATTTAAAATTATAGCTATATTAAGTTCTATTCACTGAAAATTATATTTTAGGAGGTGTTATCGCAACAGACGAAGAAGAAATATCCATTGAAAGTATCGATGATGCTTTTTGCTGTTCAGAATTGCGAGAAGTAATAAAGATAGTTATTATTCAAGCTTGTCAAGGAAAAACAGCAGGTGAAAATTTAAGTATATTAATTGGTGTATACCAAATTATGTGTACTTAATAGTTATATTATTTTAGGAAAAGTGTTAAACCATGGTAACTTAACAACAGATGGTTTAAACGATCCTATAACAGCTGATATAACAGCAAAAAGGAATTTTTGTATTTTTATGTCCACATTACAAGGTTTCGTATCCGTACGTGATAAACAACGAGGTATGGAACATGCATTTTTCATTTTTAAGAAATTCTTAACGCTAAATATTCATAATTCTTTTTAAATGTAGGTTCGTGGTTTATCCAGGAATTATGTAGTATTCTTCAACGAAAAGAGAAGAACCAAAGATTTTTTGAATGCATAACAGAAGTTATGCAAGCGATACAAAACAAACGTGGTATTATGGATGGTGAATCGGTAGCTCAGCTACCGGAGTTACGCATGTGTCGTTTAGATACTGATTTTGAGTTACCTCAGTACAAATCGTAGAACAAAGAAACAAGAACGTTTTTAAGATTAGAATATATAATGCAATGTAGCTTTTTAAGTATAATTATTTTACTCTAGCTATATTTATTTAACGCATAGCTTTTTATAATGATGAGCGATATATAAATATGTACGATCAAGTACTTAAGTAATGATACGAGATTTTGTACGGTCCTCCTGATCATTCTTCATAAATCTATCCGTAATTATTCGAATAACAAAGAAATATATTACTTCGAAGCCCGACATGAGACTGAATCCAACAAACAAACCCAGCAGTCCACCGAACGATGCTGAAACAAGTATTTTTATATTTTCGCTCCACTTTATAACTTTCATCGTGTTCTCTTATAATTTATTGCATCAGTTAGTGCGAGACCTACCGAACAAGTTACGCCAATTGTAGTGAACACTTCGACGATACTGAATGGCTATCAGATCGCTAAAGAATACATGGATCATGCTGCTATTCTTTGTTTCGTCGTCTTCGCTAAAAAACGAAGCTTGGTAATGACATACAATCTTAAATTTTAACGAAAAAAAAATCACTCGTCCTTTTTTACCTGCTTTTCCTCAGGAAATGGAAATCTTCGAAATAAATATTATTATCCAAAACTCCTTGAGAAACTTCTACCGGATATCGATACAAACTACAATCTGGAACACATCCACAGGGTCTCTGGTACACCTCCTGTATATTTTTCTCCACCTCCATTTCTTCCTTGGCTTCCTCCCCAGGCCACGAGGTATCGTACCACGCTGAGATTTTTTTATTATAATACGTATTTAACAAAAAGAATCCAAAGTTTAATTTAGTCTTACTACTTACATCTGTACGTCGACAAACATTTCACGTCCTTCAAGTTACAGACTCGGTTTTCTGAAATGTTTTATCGTATGATTTTATAAAAAAATAATTTTTCAACAACTCCAGGTTACTGATACTGACCACTCGGTGGGAAATAATAAGGGATGCAATTGCACTTTCTCTTAATAGTAGACGCACGACACTCGGCCATACAATTAACATAAGAATATCTTTCGGATGTTAATCTTCTGTATGCCATGTGCTCCTTATTAAGAATCTTATCACCTTCGTCACTGAAGACACAATTTCGTGTGGGAATCGTGAGATCCTTCACATCCAACGTAGCGTACGTTTCCTCGGGTGAGACACTGAGGAAGGCTTGCTTGTTCAAATCGATCAATTTATCATCCGCGTTATGGTCCGGGTAATCGTATGGGTAATGAACTAAGACCTGCAGGAATTTCGATAATACGAAATAATCTTTAGGATATGAATGTTCTACAAATTACCTTCACGCCAAAAGATCCAAGGATCGTAGCCAAATAATCTTCCGGATCGGGATTCACCGTAATAGTTAGGCCAGTTTGATATCCGCAAGCTGGTATTCTTCTTGGCTTCGTGCTTTAAAAAAAAGAATACAGAAAAAAATTAATTCTAATCCAATAGAGATAAAGAAATTCTCGAAGAGTTGTATACTTGAATGAATTCTCGATATCGTAAGGTGAGACGTAATTGAAGCTGCAGCAAAGTCCGTCCCTGGTGAAGCTCTTATTAAAGAACTTGTCGCATTCAAAGAGATCGTCGTTCCACTTGCACGATCTTATGAGATCACTGCAGTTCTGGCTGACCTAGAATCCAATTTTTCTCATAAATGTCGAATACGTTCATAAATCGTTGCAAGGAAGCTATTTAATCACCTTCTCTATTACTTCCGGTATCGTCAACTTATTCTCGTCGAGGATATCCTGCAAACGGGTTAGATTCTCCGTTACGTCGTGCCCGAAGACATCTGGATCGAGTAGTTCGACGAGCAATCGAAATTCTTGAACTAGAAACTCTTTTGAGATGTTGGAGGGATGATTCCTAAGATAGTTAATCATTTATACTTTATGCATAGTATTCGTTTAAAGAATGCACGTGTGTACTTACAACGTCTCGACCAAGTTTCTCGTAAGTTTCAACGATATCCGATTGATATTACAAACTGTCACAGCAGGAAATGGATAATTCCATATACCTCGATGAGTTGTCTCTATCACCGTCATCGTGGGATGAGAAGCGTAATAATCCCAGGCGATTTTCATTAGGACGATCGCGCAACAGAATGATGCGAATAAAATTATCGCCCAGATTACTCTGAACAAATTTCATAATTAACGATTAACAATGGGATTAATTAAGGAAAAAATTGAACGCTATCAGGAGCAAGCGTACCGTTCGATTCTCGAACGCTGCGACTGTGCGATATACTTGTATCCATGCAAACCCGTCGCTAGACAAAATTCTCGAGCCTGGTTCTTCAAAACAGTCCACCATATCCTTTCAGATTTGGATAAATCCTTGTCGCTACTTTTCCTCCGCACCTTTTTCATATTTTTTCACTTTTTTTTCGTACACTTGGAACTTCGAAATCAGATTTTTACAATTTCGACTGATCTCCAATTTTTTCTTTATTTTTTATCCTTCATTTTTGTCCACGGAATCATCCTATCGTCCCTTTTCTAAACCCTTTCTCATCACTTTTTATACTTCATTCCACGACGTCGTGCGTTGCGGTATTTAAAGGGAAATGTTGCCGTGCGTGGCACCTCCTACGATATAAAATATTCATTCGATGTTTTTCATCGATCTCGTGCGACGACGCGATAAATCCAACCACACCGATTACATTCGATATGCAAACGTAAGGGCATCGATCGGGAGGAAAGTACGCGTGGACGTCCTAGAACCCTTTCTACGGTGACCTTGACATTGGTACTCCTCTTTTTTCCTTCATCAATTCTTTAACGTTACATTTAACAAATGGTTTGATAAATTGTACGGTTTATGGACAGCTTTCAATATAGCTCTACTTCTTGAGATCGCTTTGAGTTAATATCGTGTTTTAGTTAATAAAAAAAAAGTGCATGCAATTTTAATGACATTTCTATTGCAATTTTATTCATCTTTTTTTGTAAAAGACATTTATGCATTCCAATAAGTAAGTCTTGGTATTCCATGAATACTGTACATAAATACTAAGCGATTTTCGATCATGTAGTCTGAATTGGGGGTGAAATAGGGGGGCCAAACATCTCTCGAAACTCGAAAGCACGAAATCGGCGCAGCACGGAATATTTTGACGTATCGCAGTCGGGACACTCGTGTGTGTTCGATCGAAATTAATGTGAGGAGCTCGGTGCCCCGAAGGCTCTCGATTCGACGCCAGGAAACCACCGATATTGGAAGTCGAAATATATATATATATATA